>CAJUYG010002660.1:0-28842 GCA_910591675.1 Galerucella calmariensis | reverse complement strand
TCTTCCATGGCATGTTCTTCCGATGAACTTTGGCGATTTCTTCCCAATTATGTATATAACAAATAAATAGTACCTGCATTTGACTCGTCAAAAGGTGACAGATAAATTTAATTTGTTCCAAGAAAGTCTGAACGTTTCTTTGAAGCTTGCAAAATTCTGTCCAGCACAGATAACATTTTTGTTCTAACGACATTTTTTATTCACTCATCACAATTTTTCAAAAGTCCTGGTATTCCACCAATATCTTCTGCACTATATAATGTTCCTCTACTTCAGTATTCCCTTATTCATACTCGCTAAACCGACTTTACTACTTAAAAAAAATGTAAAGTAATAATGTACCCATTGCTTGAGAATACTCTTGGTTTTTCATCCAATATTTATTTATTTTTCTGTCAGAACTATCAAAAATGAAAACTATCAGCTGATGTCAATATTAAAAAGTGTTGTGTGAAACTGGGCTGAATCTGACCAATCAGAAGTCTACAGAATTGCCAACTTAAATTCAAATCATTCCTCCTGGTTTTTAAATGAGGTATAGTAGCTCAGAAAATGAATTTACTGGATCCACATTTGGAACAACACAACAGGTCTCGAAGAAGGTAAACCTTTATGAATTGAAATAAAAATTCAAAACGGATTCTATTTAAAGAGCTCCAAATATGTTTTTTAAGGTTAGAATCTTTATCAGATGTCAAAAAAGAGTGCTAAGTTAAAAATCCGGCATACTTGGCGGAGTCAAGGGGTGAGGTCAGTTGATCTTAGTAAAAAAAAGCAACTATTATAGAAGATAAAAATATTTGCCTAACCTGTATAAATATATAGAAATAGTAACGCAATATGTTATTTAATTTATCTGTCAACTGCACAAAATTAATATGATCGTCCCTATATTTTAACATAATGAATATCGTCACATTTGACGTAGAAAGTACAATAACGAATAATCAGCTTTAAGAAAATATTGCAATCACTGACTGTTGTATATTGTCTATATCCTCTGTATATTTTGATAAACGAAAATTTTGGGATTTATAAAATGACGGAGGATATGTCTCAAGTGTCCATATTTTTGTAGCCAACACAAAACGTGTGTCTGGACAAAAAAAAATGTTATTTGATTCGATTATTACTGTATTAAATTTTGTTGTAAATGAGTTGGATGGACAAAATTTTCAAAAAATGGGATTATACATAACAAGAATTTGATATACGTAGTTAGTAATAAGACAAAAAAGAATTTTATTTAGAGCGATAAGAAAGTAACTTGAACTATTATTATTTATTTCTATTAATATATTGGACTATTTTTTGAAAATATTGTTTTTACTAAAATTTATAAATTCAGTAGGTACCTAATTTAGTTGTAATATAAAATTGTGTTTTTTACGGTCGTAACCAGATAGAATTTAAGTGAATTTATAGTTAATTTCATATATATATATATACAGGGTGTACCAATCTTACGGCAAACTTCGGTATATAGGTTATTTTAAGAGATACCGAAAAATGTTATTAACAAAAATAGTAGATGTGTTGAAGGTCCATATTTTGAAATTATATCGAACTATACAGAGTGCTGCATAACTCCGTTACAAACCGAACATATGATTTTTCAAATGGGAACCCCTGTATATTATACCGAATTCGGATTGGTTACATTTTTTTGAAGCTTTTGATATGAGGTTTTGCCACGTTATACAGAGTTCTTCAAAAGATATGTGAAAATCGTAGATAAATCAACGCTCTGTAGCTTGTTGTACGTTAAAGAAAAAAAAATGCATTTTGCCAAACAGAGTTTCGTAACATGATGCAATATCTCCGTATTCTATTAAATTTCAATTATATTCTTTCTTGTTTACAGGGTGAACGGAAACTCGAGCCTGTCATTTTCTTTCTTATTTCAAATGGAACACCCTGTATTTTATATCAAAAATAGAATCTTCGATTATGTAACTTTAATTTTTGTCAAGCATTCCCTATACCCATAGTTTATAAAAACACAGTTATTTTGTAATTATTTATTGCAAACTATTATTATTGACCTTTTATGTGAAAGCAATAAACGTTGTATGTAACAAAAAATCCTAATTAATGATAAATTTTAATGAATAATTCGTTTTAAACAACACTAGCTACAAAAAGTATAATCCTAACCGTAACATTAAACTGAAGGTTCAAAGTGTTCACCGTTAACATCAATGCAATGGTTTAAGAGGGGGCCCAACTGATTGGCCAGCTCGGTCAACCGATTTAACAAAAGTATATTTATTTTTTTCGGGTCTTGTGAGGAATAAGTTTATGAAATCCCCGGCTATTAGAGATGACATGAAAGAGATAATTAGTGCGGCATTTCGATCTGCTAACGTTGATATGCTGAGAAATTCATTTGAACTATTCTGCAGCATTGCGGTGAACATTTTGAACCTTTAGTTTAATATTACGGTTGGGATTATACTTTTTGTAGCTAGTTTTGTTTAGAATGAATTATTCATTGAAATTTATCATTAATTAGGATTTTTTGTTACATACAACGTTTAATGCTTCCACATAATAGGTCAATAATAATAGTTAACAATAAATATTACAAAATAACTGTGTTTTTATAAACTTTGGGTATAGGGAATACTTGACAAAAATTAAAGTTACATAATCGAAGATTCTATTTCTGCTATAAAATACAGGGTGTTCCATTTGAAATAAGAAAGAAAATGACAGGTTCGAGTTTCCGTTCACCCTGTATACAAGAAAGAATATAATTGCAATTTAATAGAATACGGAGATATTGCATCATATTACAAAACTTTGTTTCGCAAAATACGTTTTTTTTTTCTTTAAAGTACAACAAGCTACAGAGCGTTGATTTATCTACGATTTTCACATAAACGTGTCCATATCTTTTGAAGGACTCTGTATAACGTGGCAAAACTTCGTATCAAAAGCTTCAAAAAAATGTAACCAATCCGAATTCGGTATAATATACAGGGGTTCCCATTTGAAAAATCATATGTTTGGTTTGTAACGGAGTTATGCAGCACTCTGTATAGTTCGATATAATTTCAAAATATTGACCTCCAGTATATCTACTATTTTTGTTACTAACATTTTTTGATAAATCTTAAAATAACCAGTATACCGAAGTTTGTCGTAAGATTGGTACACCCTGTATATACAGAGTGTCCACGGATGGAGTATCCTATAGGTGAAAAATTTTTAAATATTAATTCAGTGAAAAATGTTATTGTTGATAAAAAGTTTTGCTTGTTCTGAAACCCCATAAAATGAAATAAAATTCAAGTTTTTCAAAACGTGTCTCATTTTATGGCCGGTTTTATGAAAACCTGGAGTCTGAATTTTTGACATTTCTTCACATATCAGCTAAAGTCTCGGGAACCTTAAGGTTTGAAAGGTTCTAGTCTACGCCATTCGATTCAGAATTGAATTTTCTATAAAAAGAGGAATTTTCCACATCGAAAAACCTTAGATTTGGATTTTAGAATTTCAGGTTTTGAAAATTTTGAAAATCCACACCGAAACTTCTAATTCGCGAAGACTCATAACTTTCAAAATTCCTCTTTTTATAGAAAATTAAATTCTGAATCGAATGGCGTAGACTAGAACCTTGCAAACCTTATGGTTCCCGAGATATTAGCCAATATGTGAAGAAATGTCAAAAAGTCAGACTCCAGGTTTTCATAAAACTGGCCATAAAATGAGACGGGTTTAGTAAAACTTGAATTTTATTTCATTTTATGGGGTTTCAGAACAAGCGAAACTTTTGATCAAAAATAACATTTTTCACTAAATTGATATTTAAAAAGTTCTCACCTATAGGATACTCCATCCGTGGACACGCTGTATATTAAATTGAATTGTAATATTAATTTTTTATTAGGATTTTAATCAAATTTTCTTAAATTGAATTTAATTTGGACTTAGAAACTCACGGAACTTTACAAAATACATGTGTGTAATTTTTCTCATAATTTTATGTACAAAAAAAATTGCAATCTATCCGATCCCAATTTTTTATAAAAAAAATATACTTAGGTAATGAACATTTAAAAAAATTATAAAATATTTTTGTGAGAAAAATTACGGGTATTTTTATTTGATTTGAATAAAGTGTCCTTTTGTTTATCTTTAATGACTAGAATAGGAGTGATAGTAATTATATACAAAAAGAAAAAAAATTAAAATTTTTGTCTATTTTCAAATTGATTGTACTATGTACTCTATATTTTATTTACTTAATAAATTATTTGTGTGACTTGTATTTTTGTGTATTTTCAGCCACCCTGTTCCTCATTTACCAGCCAAAATAGAATACTGGAATTGATATTGAGGGCCTAACATAAACATGACAAATTTTCTTTGAAATGTCATTTCCACGGTGGTGATTGATTGATTGATTAGGTCGGCGCCACCAGGGGGTCTATCCACTAACAGTGAGAGCTCCTTCGAGAGTACACATTTATAAAGTGCGCATGCGGGCAGTGAAGAAGAAAACGACAAAGAATACATACAGAGACTAATGAAAAGAGGAGACCAGTACAAAATGGAAGCAGAAAACCATTCAAAAAATGGAGGAAGAAATGCCAGGGTTAAGGATAGCGATGGAAAACATGGCAAAATCCTTGGCAGACATGCAGGAGGATAAGAAGAAAAACCGAAGCCGATCCGCGAGCCTCCGAAGGAAGACACAGAGGACAGAATCACCAAACCAAGAAGAAGAAACAGGCCAAAAAATGGATTTCACGAAAGTAATATCCATAAAGAAAATCCAAAAGGAGCAAAGACGAGCAGAACAAAAAAGAAGACAAGAAGTCCAGTACCAATCAGACACAAATGATGACCAGCCAACCACAACCAGAGCCCGAAGACCACCCCCAATAATCATAAAGACGTCCAAGGACTTCCCCAGGATCCGAAGAGAAGCCACCAACCGAGGTATATCGATGAGATATACCTACAGTCAGGAGCTAGGAGTAAAAGTACTCCTAGAACAACCGGATGACTACAGGAAGATGACAAAATACCTAGAAGAACTGCAAGGGCAAGACGTGAATTGGTATACCTTCATGGACCAAACGGAGAAGACAAGTAAAACCGTCATCAAAAAGATGTCTCCAGACGAAGATCTACAAGAGATAAAAGAAGACATAGAGAGACAAGAGTAAGTATAAAAAGAATAACTCAGTTAAGTTCCAGGTACGGAGAAAAGAAGAAGCTGCTCTACATGGTCGAATATAAGAAGGAAGACGCCGAAAAACTCCAGCAGATCCAATACATCTTGTCAGCCAAAGTGAGACAAGAACCATCAAGAAGAGGAAGCGGACCCACCCAGTGCTACAACTGCCAAGGATTCCACCACGGCCAGTGCACCTGCCACATGGAGACAAGATGTGTGAAATGTGGAGGCTCACACAGATCAGATGACTGCGAGAGACCAACTACCAGACCAGCCACCTGGAAAGGAGACCACCCAGCCAACTACAGAGGATGCCCAGAAGCACCTAAGAGGAAGCCAGAAACTCCCAAAGAAGACAGCAGAAGCAACAAGGACAACACCAGGAATGAGCTACGCCAGCGCAGCAAAGAGGACAACCACTTCACCAGGACCAATTCACGAACCTACGAAGTCAAAACGAAGACTTAAGTAACCCTAATTTCAGATTACTTACCTAGATTTCCTGCCTGTCCCCAAAAAGACCGGCAAGAAAGCTAGTAAGGACAGCTTTGGCAAGTGGATCCACTCTCTAAGGTAATCCTTAGTCGTAATAAGTCGGCTAAAGATGTACTTTTTTGAGGCAGCGACATACACACACCACGCGAAAAACGGAAGAAAGCCAGAACTTTTCCATAAACCATGAAAAGAAGATGAACTAGCCCAGCAGATCGGACTGATGCCTCATCGAAAGAGATGAGGGGTGGAGGAATATTTTTTCCCGGGATGCATTGCTCCTAGAGGAGTGCATCCTGGAAGGGACGGGTTTGATAGAGGTGTGTGTGTGTAGCAGTCAGTCTAGCGAGATATTGACTCAGTGGGCTTCCTTTTTCCGGTTGGCAAGGTACTGACTTGTCGACAATCCCTCTCCTCGTTCAGCAGGGTATTGACCTGTCTGAATTAACCTGTCCGCGCTGAAGGTATCGACTTCAGTGAAAATCCTGAACCGTTTATGTATGAAATTTACTAACTTTCGTACTACTTCGAAGTTCCTGTCCCTAGGGTACTGACTTAGGAATATTCTATCCTCACGAAAGGTACTGACTTTCGTAATTATACCTATTATTTATTTAAAATAATAAGACAAGATAAATTGCAACGGCGACTCAATGTGGAGAGCGCCTCAGGTGTGAATTCGGAGACCAAACTAATATCAATTCAGGGAGTAGTATTACCGGTTCGCGGGTAATCCTAATTAATTTAAGTTATTGAAGTTAATGAGATAATAAATGAAGTTAAGAAACCAAATGAATTCAATTAATAAGTTGATAAATTAAGTTAAGAAATGTAATTAAAGTTAATCAAGAAAGGTAAGTGGGCGCCAACCTGAATAATATTAGTTGACTTGTTTTTCACCTCACAACTCTCTATCAACAAACCTGGAAATGATGGAAGGGAAGGAATATGAACAACGTTGTTAAATTTACAAGTTGTATAATGACTTTAAAAACTAATATCACAGTAAAATAAAAAAAAATTTGTTGTTTGTTGAAGCACGTTGTTTTTGGAACTTTAGTTCTTTACGTCAGGTTATGTTTGAGCGACCAGGGGTCGCGACGCAAAAGATCTGACCGTTACGTTACGTTACGCTGCGTTATGTTATGTTGCTTCGTTATGTGCCTTGCTTGCGTACTTGTGCTGTCTCCTTAGTCTCTCTCTCGTTTACGAAGCAGCGATTCATATGCTCCGGCCGGGATTCGAATCCGGGCCGCCCGCGTGGAAGGCGAGCATTCTACCACTGAACCACCGATCCTATATTAAAATTCTATGCAAAGCTGGTATTCGCAGTGCTGTTGATCTACTTGAATTTGTTCGGATAAATTTTTACTATTATTTCCATAATTTTTTTGTGCGATTGATCTTATTTGTTCATTTCGAAGAAATTTAAATTATTTTATTCGGAATTTATTTCAATACCATCGCGCAAAAAATGGTATAAGCATCTCGAACGTTAAGGGTAATTGCAACATTTGTATGTAGATTCCTCTGGTAAAATTGGACAAAATGATATGAGGATTAAGGGGTCTAGCACATTTACTTTTCGAAATACAGGGTGTTGAAATTTTGAAAACTTGAATATTTTGAAAGAATTAGTAGTTTGTGCAACTGGTGTGGATATAATGGCCATATCGCACGAGGACTAAGTTTGCGATATGGACAATCCACACGAGTCGAACAGCATATTTTTTCTACGACCCACTTAAGAAAAAATCTAGAAAATAAAAATTTCTATAAACTGTAATATAACTAATTAAAAATTTAACAATTCAATTTTGTTTCCGCTAATTTTGTGGTAAACGTACAGTTATTGAATGTCCAATTTGTATAATGCTACGGTTTCCTTTTTTAAATATACGATGCTGTTATAAGTAGATGTTGCCAGTCGGACTCCCTCATGAAGGGTACCGTACCATTATCTATAATAATGAATATTCTGCTAAATATTTCAAACGTCTACCTGTTGTCGTTATTAATATCAAGCAGAATAGTTATTTAAAAATGAAGTTAACAATAAAAAAAAACTTCTTCACGAGGAATCGAACCCGGGTCTACCGCGTGAGAGTCTGGTTTGCTTACTACTCGGCCACCGAGGCATATGCAAATTGTTTATCTATAACGTCAAATGTATTACATAATTTTTGCTTAAAAGGAACTAAAGTTCCTACCGTGTGTCCCGCTACACGTTCTACCTTTTTTGGTTTACTTTCCTTAATTTCCCACGTGTCTGAGATGTCTCATGGAAACTAGTTCGTCCGGAAAATTAGCAGGTACAACCTCTCAGGTACTAAGTTTCAGGTACAAACTTCCAGATACAAAGTCTCAGGTAGGTACTATGTTCCAGGTACTAAGTGCTAAGAAAGATACATTGTATCAGAAATAGTTACATTCTTTTTCATGTAAAATTCAGGATATATGCAGTAATTCGTTTTTACAAGTGTTTAAGAAATTCAGAAATTCATTTAAGAACGTGGTTCATAAAAAAAATCCTATATTTTACTATTAAAAAAAACAAAAGAAGCAATAAAGAAATGTGATATGATATTATTAAGGAAATCTTATTTATTTCCATTCATCAAAGAAATCAAGAAACAATATCTAAGTAACATAAAAACTCAATTTTACTACTTATTTCAATCACAGAAGGCGATAAAAAAAATTAATGAAAAAATGTACTCCGGAAATATAATATTCTAGGTTGGTAATTGGATTGAATTAACTATATATACATATTTTAAAGACTTCAACTATATACATGTGAACCTTTTATCAACTGTATAAGAAAAACTAGGAAAAGAAAAAGAACAAGATAAAAAAATTTCATTGTATGTGTATATCTGGCGCTTATCACTAGGAGGGAAAAATATAAAAGCAAAAATCAGAAATGGAAAGCATATACGTAAATGCAACTTACCATTCACATTGAATGCACTTTAGAAAAATAAAGTTTGAGGTAAATCTCTCACAATAAATAAAATTCAACCTTATCGGTTGATGGTTCACAGGAGAAAGAAAGCTTATTCTAACTACTCGCTATTAAATTATTGAACTATGCGATGAGCAATCGACATACGTTGTATATCCCTTTCCTGTTCACATGCTCCGCTTCGAGAAAGAATTTACATATTAATAGTGTGTTCTTAATTTCTATCTATAGGAGAGAAGAATTGAAATATTTGACCAATATCAGTGTATACTGATCCTCACCAACGGAGATTATCCGTCGCACATTAAATGTAAAAATTTGCCTTTCAGTGGTGATCGGTGCTACAGGTTCTCGACGAGAATCACATGTTGGTAAGGAGAAAGGACTGGCTACTCGCGTCCGGTAGATATTTAAATATTTCAATGATAGTGGCCAAATATAACGTTACAAATCCTTTGAAACTCCTGTCCCTAAGGTACTGACTTAGGGATATTCTATCCTCGTTGAAGGTATTGACTTCAGCGAACATCCAGAAAACCGATATAGAGCGGAAGGTATTGACTTTCGCCCTTTCCTGATTTTCCCGTCCCTAAGGTATTGACTTAGGGATATTCCATTGCGTTTACTGTACGTACTGATAGACACTCCGCTGGTCGTTGTTTCACAAAACAGAAGATGTCGCCTACGAAGAAATCCCAGGAATAGAAACCTTCATTTCAAATCAGCCGTTAAACTAACATACCTTTTTGTAAATAGTGACTGTATATAGTATATTTAAGAATAAACTTTTATTTTATATTGGAATCCTGTCTTTGACCGTACGTACCTACCCGGCAATACGTAACTACCCATACAGAGGGTTACATATGGCGCCCGAGCACTGAAGTCAAACGGGGTTGGCATATCTACAAGATATTCAACACCAACCATTCTGGTTTGCAAATCATTGATGATTACAAACCAAATATGGAGAATAGAAAGTTGAATTCAAATTCAATTAGTCTTATGTATGCTAAAGTAAAGGCTAATGAACTTATTTTATACGATTGGGGTCTGTTGCCGCCTTGACTATTTCGACAAACAAACCATAAATTTTATGATCTCGATTTGAAATTGGTTGATAGTAATAAATCATTTTTAGCAGCCGATTCCATAGGCGCACCTACCTGACGTGCCGGTTTGAACCCTATTTATAGTAATCATTATTGTCATAACAGGTAAAAATAATTATGCCGACAATTCCGGGAACAATTAATACACAATGTTACTTCAGGTTGTTACGAAAAAGGTAGGTAGGTAGGTAGGTAGGTACCTCTACTTATTGGTATAAAACTGTGAGTCATTTTAAGAGCGAACAAACCTAATGCGAGTATTCTAGGACACACATTTGGGTAATTTTTGAAAATGGAGAGTCTTTCAGGATTTATTCCAGTTAAGCGAGCTGCGAAATCAGCACTAACCATTAGTGAAAAGATTATTGTGCTTTGTATTTAATGCACTTAGATATCAAAAAAGTGCAATAAGTATCGATTCTACAGTGGAACTTTGTTCAAAGATTACAGGTATTGGAAAAGCAACCATCTACAGGCTGATGCGGGAAGAAAAGACAGGAACCGTGACGCCACCAAAACCATCTCCAGGAAGGTGAACAATACCGATCGATGAGGACGAAAAGGCCATCATAAGACGAAAGGTGCATTCATTCTATTTCAATAAGGAGATCCCTACTTTGGATAGAGTTTTAGGGGCAGTAAAAGAAGACTTTCCTGCAATCAAGAGAGATAAACTATGGAAAGTTCTAAGAGAAATGAATTTTAGATGGGAAAAACATAGTCGGAAGTCTCATTTGCTCGAAAAAGATGAAATAGTGTGTTGGAGACGTAATTATTTGAGAAAAATAAGACAATTTCGCAATGAAAAGAAAACAATTTTCTATTTGGACGAAACATGGCTGAACGAAGGCTACACAGTTGGAAAAATATGGACAGACAAAAATGTGACTTCTCACCGGCAAGCATTTTTAGACGGTCTATCAACAGGAATAAATCCGCCCTCTGAAAAAGGAAAACGATTAATTATAACTCACATCGGTAGCTCCAATGGCTTTTTAGAAGGTGGACTATTATCATTCCAATCAGTTCGTACAGGCGATTACCACGAGGATATGAATGCTGATGTTTTTGAGGAGTATTTCGAACAAATGATAGAGCTGATTCCACCTGGCTCCGTCATTGTGTTAGATAACGCTCCGTATCACTCCAGAAGATTGGAGAAGATGCCTACAACTGCTTGGCGAAAAGCAAAAATTATCGAGTGGCTTGTGGAGAAACAAATACAATTTGAGGACAATATGGTTAAAAAGGAGTTGCTATCAATTGTAAACACCCATAAACATCGGTTTCAAAAATATGTTGTTGACGAAATGGCCAAAAAACAAAATATAATAGTGCTCCGGCTCCCCCTCTACCATTGCGAATTAAATCCGATCGAACTGGTATGGGCTCATGTGAAAGGTTATGTGGCTAGAAAAAATACCACTTATAAAATGAGTGATGTTCAAAAACTCTTTGAAGAAGCGCTTCAAGAAGTCAACGCGGGGAAGTGGCAAAGATGTATAGAGCATGTAATAAAGGAGGAGGAAAAAATGTGGCAATTGGATAGTTTACTGGAGAAAACGGTCGAACCACTTATTATCAATTTAGGGGAAGAAGACAGTCCCTCAGATATTTCATTTTCTGATGATGATTAATTTAAAGCGAAGAAATGTAATGACTTACTATAAATTTTATAGAATTTCAAATAGAAACATTTTTCCAAATTTACTTGTTTATTGGTTGCTTTATTGTTATTACTATTATATTTATTCAAATACAAGGGTAACAAATTATGCCACACATCCGAATGTTCACCAAATTATATAATTATTGTGTTTAATATAAACTTAAACCCACCCGAAAGCACGTGCATGAGTGCAAAACATCACAGGTAGAATCCTACCGCTTATTGTTCGAGCCTCGGGTTAAGCTTTGTATTCGACGCCCTTATCAGATCTATAGGAATGGAAAGTTTAATAAATGCAAAAGGGTCTATACTTTCAATGTATATACTATTTAAAACTTGGCAATTTAGGTGGACCACTTTGTATACGTGTTTGACGGATTTTAATGATTTATTACTATCAACCAATTTCAAATCGAGTATATGGTACTTGGAACTAGACCCACCCCGGAATTAGATAGAAACCAGCTGTAAAAACCGGCGTGGCTCGGGGGTGAGAGGTTTAGTTACAAGTGCCCACATGTTTCAGTTTCAGTTTAGATATCAATAGTTGTAGAAGACAGACGTTTAAATATAGTGAGAAATTAATACAGTTTTTTCAATAAACACCTACAACCTAACTCTGGTCTTTCGTGTTAAAAAGGGAATCAAAATTCAATTAAAACAAAATAATTACTTGATCACCTTTAAACCAACACAAAACAAAAAACAGGGTCTTTGCAACTCTTAGCGTCCGCAACTCCAACAAATTAGCGAGTGAATAAAAATGTAATGAATGGATGTAAAAATATATTTCAAATAAATCAAAAATTACATAACAACGTCAATATAAAATTTGTTAAATTCAAAATCTAAAATAATTTATATATCTCTAAAACTAACAATAATTATAGCAATTTTGATCAGTTTTATATTTCAACTAGGGTATTTTTAATATTTTCACTTTGTCAACTTTTTATAATTAAAATATTAATCAAAGATAAATAAAAAGAACTATTTTATACAAGAAAATGATCGCCAAATTTATTTACATAGAATATTGCAGCAATAAAAGGTTTGTTCCAATAACAATCAGAAACTGCCAATAGCTCGTTTGGTATGATCAGTTATTTTTTGTTTGTTGCTGACAGTTTCTGTTTGTTTTTGGACAAACTTGTGATAACAAAATTTAATTCTTCTCTTTAGGAATTTTACTTTACCCAAAATTTAGGGATATTGGAAAGTGATATCATCCCAAATTCAAACTACTAGGCTGTCGTCCCAAATACCATGTGATAAAAGAAAACAAGCTATAACTTTGTATGCAGCTTAAAAATGACGAGCTGGACAACTTTTTTCAATCTTTGAAATAAATAAGAATTTCCATAAATTCTGATTGGAAGGTAGGTTGTTGGATGAATTAGGAAAAGTATTGGTTGCTTAAGGATTAAGGATAGTATTTGTAATAAACTGAGCGTGAAGTTTACAAATTCCCGAACTGTTCCACAGGGTGTTAGGAAATTGGACTATAACTACAATTTTTTCTCACCCCATATAAAAAAGCTATCAGCAAAAATTTACTTGACGATTTTCCGGAAAATTGCATGCCTAGCATAGTAAAGTTTTCCTCATGTTAATCACAACCCTTTTAAATACTCAATTCTGAATTTCCAAGTTTTTTGACTAGGCTACAGCATAAGGGACTGCTCAAGTAATGGAAATAATCTATATATATATACGACTTGGGGGCCTAATCTGTAACTCTTCCTCTAAAATTTAGAGGCCGTTAAAAATTTAACCGGCGCTAAAATCAAATCGGTATTCGCTAAAGTGTGCCTTTAAATAATAACGGTAACAAAAATGGCGTATGTAGATGTTTCTGGTGAAGCCTTGATTGAAGAATTAATTGCAAACCACAAGAAGTAAGAAACATTGTTAGGTTATATTTGAAATAATTTAAATTAACAATCTATATACAAGGTGGGGCACTATGAACGAACTATTCTCTGGCGTCTTAACGGCATATATAATTAGAAAAAATAAGACGTGGGGTTGAGTAGATTACTTAGGACTATAATTTAAAAATATTTTGGAATATACAAGGTGCTCCAAAAAAGCGTGCCGTATCAAAGTTAGGTTCCTTTAAATGGAACACCCTGTATTCTATCACATTTTTGAATTGTACTATTAAAAATAATGTAAGTTCATTAACATTTCCCTATACCTATCTAGTACAGTTTACAGGATAAATCGATTTTACATAATTTGTAGACCCTCCGAAAAAATACAATAACTTCAAAATAAAAACGAATAACCACATTTGCTTTACACCATCTCACTAGAAGCTTTTAACTTACCGTTTCCAATATTTACTGGTATGCTATCATATACAGGGTGTTTTTAATACGACACGATACGATACGGCACGCTTTTTTGGAGCACCCTGTATATTCCAAAATATTTAATTATAGTCCTAAGTAATCTACTTAACCCCACGTCTTATTTTTCCTAATTATATATGCCGTTAAGACGCCAGAGAATAGTTCGTTCATAGTGCCCCACCCTGTATATTATTCTTGGGCATAATTTAGATTACACCAAAAAAGTATTAGGGACTTGAGTGATTCCTTTCAAATACCTACTAATTTATTTAAAAGTATTTTCCTTTTCCAAGGAAGTGTCAAGAAAAATGTGAAAAAACTTTATTGTTTTTCAGTCGTTCTCGGCGCCCGTGACATTTTTTATAACATTATAACTATAATACAGCGTGTTTTCAAATGACACTTACAACGTTTGCATGTAGATACCTCTCGTAAATTGGACAAAGTGATATAAGGATTAAGTGGTCTAGACTATTTACTTTTCGATATACTGGGTGCTGCAGTTATAAAAATTTAAATGTTTTAATTTGATAACTTTAAAATGGATGAATAAATTGATTTGACATTTGGCACGTGGTTTTTAAATGCAAAAGGGCATATTTTGAAGGAAAACATGTTTCAAATATTGATCCAGTGGTGTACATTTTATATTATTACAGAATAGACCCCCTCTATGTTATTTCTCAATATTGATATCTTCTATTTAAAACAACCACTAATAATTTCAAAGGAGTGAAGCCAACGTTTTGACCGTGAAATTTCCAAATAATCGCAAATAACCGACTTTCCAATACAACAAGAAACAATTCAAATATGACATTTATTAATTGCAAATCTTGTCACTCCATTTACAAATACATAATTAACTCTTTCCATGTACTGGTTTCATTAGGCAGTCAGAATGTAATTCAAGTGTAGGTATAATACAATGAAAATGTAATTATAATAAAAGCTACATGAATCCGCCTTTTCAAATCCTTATTTATAAAATGAATGAATTGATCAGTCATAAAATTGACAGGTTCCGGTGGATAGCCAACCCTGAAATAACCAAGCTAATAAACACTCCCAGCAGATATATTTAAAATCTGCCGAATCAAGATATTTTGTTTTTATAAGAAAGTTATAGTTTGAATTTGTAAACACGTTTCTAATATCACCAACTTTAGATCGTGTTTTTAATTGCTTTTCCCATTGATTGAATCATTTAATTAAATACACTGCTACCCCATTCAAAGGGTGTTGCATTTTTCTTAACTAAGTAAATTGTGCAGGTCTAAAAAGCGAACGAGTAGGAGATTTATTGCACCCAAACATTTGTACCGTTATTAATTTTCAGCTATTTTTCTTTTGTTAAAATTTGAAAAGCGAAATATATTTTATCGCAGTGACAGTCAAGAAAAATATTCAACAAAAAATAGTTCTGACTACACAAATATACTAAGTATCCGTACACAAAGTTTGAAAAAAACTATATACAATAAAAAAAAAACAGGATCAATCTTTCGAGGACGAGTTAACAAAAGAAACTTATAATTTGGCTTGAATAGTAAATCATTTTTAGTCTCTTTTTATACTTACACTTTTTCTACTACCATCGGACTTGTACAAGAAGGACAAGTTATTAAAGGAGCATCTAGAAGAGCACTTTTGGCTTTTTTGAATAACTGAGAACAATTCATACATTGATAAGCCAAATTATTATCATCAGTCTTCGAATTTGAATTTAAAACACTATCAATTTTACCTCTAACATCAACATAAAACGATTCAATTTCTTCTAGATTTAACTCGTAGATTCTCAGCTTTCTATCACGTCTAAGAGTATCAAATTCTAATTTGATTCTATCACTTTCATCACATTTTTCACACGATATTATAGTATTAATATGCCACCTAGCTTTTTCTTTACTTGTAGTGACATCCCTTTCAGATATGTGGCTTTCCGTCACTACTACAAATACCTGACTACCGTCCCCAATATTAGTTGCAAGAAACATACAATCCTCTCCACCTGAGACGACATCTTCTCCATCTGAATCATCCGAAATTTCACCATTTTGATCATTGCTAACAATTAAAATATCAATTTCGGCTGTTTCAAAGCCATCATTTTTGAGTGATTCTTCACTGAAAGTGGACATAACAGCAGTGGTGTATTCACTTTTTTGGGTAGTATCTGCAGGGTCTATAGATTGTTCAATAGGAGTTGAGGATAATATTGTTGCTTTTTCAAAACCTAATACATCTTGTACCATTAAGCCTGAATGTCGATAGAGCCATGATTCTCCATATTCTTCTCTAAGCTGTTCTACCTAAACAAAAATAAAAATCTATCATTACAGATGTGATATAGTGTTAAGTTAAATGAACAATTTAAAATTTGGAGTTTTAAGGAAGTTTGAAAACATTTCAGAGAAAATATTGTCGCATTTGTGTTTTATTTAATTTATTCCACACTGGATATGATTCAAATTAAAAACCTCCTCTCGAGTAAAAGGGTTGATTATTAATCAAGCAGGGTACAGATAAATGTAATAAGCTCCAGAAGACATTTAAGTGTGATTTAAATTTATTATATGTTTGTCGATTTTAATAAAGTATTTTAATATTACTATTACAATAAAACATGTGATTTAATATAATTTAAACAGAAACAGGTACTGATTTCGTAGATATTTTGTTTAATTTTCTCATAAAAAATATTGTAATTGTGAATTGTACAAACCTGTCTTTTTATTTCTAAGTGCTGAGAAGATTTAGGAGGTGTTAATACAGGTTGAACTTCCTTAACAACATCACTTTCTTCGATAATTACATTTCGAATTTTCTTTGGTTTTTCATGTATAGATCCAACAGACGAATCCAGTGAATTAGTTGAAGGAAAGGATGTGTGGATTGTTTGTGTAATAGGGTGAAAAGATCCAGTTAGTGCTTTTTCGGATTTACTTAAAATATTTCCATCCAACAAAAATCTAATTGTAGCAGCATTTTTATTTAAATAATTACATGATAATTGCCTGTGGTGGGGATGGAATCCCAATGGATTACCCTGTAAATTTAATGATTGAAGTGAAACTAAATGAGAAACTGAGACCAATATTTTATGATCCAGTAAACAATTATATCCTAAATCCAACTGTTGCAAATTTGCGAGTGTAATTAATCCTTGAATATTTTCAATAAAGTTGTTATTTAAAACTAATACTTGCAGCCTATTTCGAATTTGACCTTTAAAAATTGGAACACTATCTAATTTATTATAAGACAGATTTAAATATTTTAAATTTGGCAATATATTTGTAAAATTTACTTTCCCAAGTTGATTATGGCTTAAATCTACAGTGTGCAATGAAAGAGTACGTTCAAAGCTGTCATTGATTTCTAAAATATCATTGTGTGTAAAGTTAGCGATTTTCAACTCATTCCAATTGAAAGACTGGCTGTTGTCACCACCACATTTCTGTAAAACATCACTTATGGACTTCAAACTCTTGCAACAAGTCAGTTCTTGAATCTGAGATCTAAGTTTTTGAAGACCTGTCACAAGATTAATATCCAATTTAATAATCTCCAATATTTTGATATTTCTGAATTTTGATAAGTCCACTGTATTATAGTCTTTAGTTTCGTCGGGAATAAGTTTTAAGCTAACAGTCTTGTTAATCAAATCTAGTAAGAATCGAGTATCACTGATAAGATTACTTGTTGCATTACTTATTTGAACAATATGAAAAGAAGTTACATCTTCCTCGTTGTTTGCCTCGACAGCGTTATTTAATTTATTCAAATAATTTGCTGATAAGCACAGCTTTCCTTTGCCATTAAACACGTCACGACCAGGAAGCCGCAAAATATTTGCTAAATGAGTTATCTCAGCTTCCATTATTCATTTTTATTCAATAAAATTTCTTCAATTTGCACAATGGTTATTATTTATAAGTTAGACACATGTCAACATGACACCATATGATTTTGACAGTGACGAGATGGTTGTCTAAGACCATAGAAATGTTTACTAATGGATGGTGATGGCTACAAACGTGTGTATCCAGCATTGTGATGAAACTGTGGCTCCAAAATCATTTTTTATCTGAATTTGGGTTGAAATCACATAGAAATATAATAAATACTAAATAGTATTGATAATGATGGTAGGAATATCAATAAGTATGTTGAATCATTGTCTTTTTTTCTACAGATAGACAATGGTTGAATACAAGAAGCACGTTATGCAGAACAAACCGTAGATCATTTGTCATTTTCAAGAGGAGCTAAGTAAGAAAGAAGAAGAAATAGTCTAAAGTAAGACAAAAGAAAGGGTTATGTTATTATTTTTAAAATATCTAAATCATTTTTAGGAACACAATAATTTCATTGGAAATTATCCGTGAGTTTTTCTAGCATAATTATTTTGGAAAAGTTTTTGTTTTTGATTTTACAGAAAATGATGCGATATGAAGAAGAAAATGAAAAATTGGCAGATACTTCTCCCTGTGCTGGAGTACGTGCTGACTTAAAAATGTGTTTATTGGAAAGTGAATGCTGTAAAGAGGTAGGGCAATTTATAAAGCAAGCTTCTATAAAATTGTTGGGTATTGTACTCGGTATTATAAAAACGTATTAAAATTCTAACCCGTTTTTCCATACCTATTAATATTCGATTAATATGCAAATAGACAATTCAACATTCTACTAACAAAGGAAAGACAAATTTTATGATCAGTGAATAAAGAAAATGAATATGGTCATTATGGTACTTTTGGCAATATTTAATACTGTACCAACACTCACACTTTTTACTATCTGCTGCATGTTTTGCTAACAATTTAAATAATTGATAATTATGGCTGTAGCAGTTTGTTACTCTAAACAAGTAGGCAAAGAGGCTAATCATTAATGGAAAGTCCCCTTCTTGGCAGTGCAGGCTTAAGTTTTCAATGTCATGAGTAATCTCCTGGTATATTTAATAGACTGTTAAATGTCTTACCAACTACTCAACATAATCAAAATGTCTAGTTTTGTCTAGTTAATTCATTGTCTCAGAAATTTTACTAATTTCTAAATGTTAAATTGCACAAGAGGAAAGAACCCAACTGATGAGGCAAACTGTCTGTGAAAATACTTTGCCATATTTAACATATGTTTAAGGGCCAGTATTGTCTGTACATAGGAGGAAAGCAAATAGGTGTAATTAAAATTCACATTAAGGAATGTCCACATACTTAGCACTGCCTTTTTGGAAAAATGAAAATTTCTTTTGTGCTGTTATGTGCAGTTCTTGTGCTATTCTGAGCTGTTAACAACAGCATTCTGCTTTTTCTAAAACAAAAATTCTAATAATTTTTTAGAAGTTTTATCAACTGCGCATGATAGAACAAGTTTAGCACAACTCAGCGCAATAGTTTAATCTACTACTATGCAAAACTAAGTTAAAAAATAGTTTTTCAGTAAAAAAATAGTTCTTCTCATTAAAAAAAACTTTATCCATGTCACATGATGGAACAAGTTGAGCACAACACAGTATTGTACTTTTTCATAATGTACAGGATGTCCAAATCTATTCTACAAGCTGAATTGTTGCTAGTGGCATTTATATTAATGTACTAATAATACATTATAATTTTTAGCACAAGAGAACCCCTAGAGAATGTTTAAAGGCAAATGATGGTACTGTTCCAAGTGAATGCCAAGTTCTACGAAATACTTTTTTTGAATGTAAAAGATCACTGGTAAGTTAACCAATAGTATGCAGACTGTTTCACAACGAGCTTACACCATCTATACATTGGAGACTACTACCACGATTTCCACAACACCCTGTATATTACTAATCCTATATCTAAAATTTATACTCATAAAGATCAAAACTTATGGTCTGAAATGACCATACAATATGTTAACAACAAATATAAATATTTGTATCCTTGAGAATAAATGATAAAATGAACAAGATAAAATTAGGAGTATGAGGCATGAGTATCTAAAATAATGGTTTTTATTTTCTAAGTTGTAAAAGTAAAATGCTCCTCTTCAGGTACCTACTTCATAATTGCAAATGATTAAAGTTTGCCCAGCATTTTCTCTATTTTATTTCAACTGTCTGTTTAAAATAATATACTTATATGTTTTATTTTAGCTGGATGCTAGACAACGATTCAGAGGCAGAAAAGGATATTAATAAATTGATACATTAGTGCGTTATTTAATTATATAAAGTTGTTTAAGAGTTATAGTGATTGTGTATGTAGTTTAATTATTAAAATACAATGACCAAAAAGATAAATGTTTCAATTGAAAAAAAATTTAAATTAACTTGTCATCGGGACTGCCGACAAAAGAAAAATCACGAGTGCAATAAGATCGTGCCACAGCGCAGCCTTAGCCTTAGAGATAATGCAAAACTGTCCTCCACTACACCTACTGAGTTATTGATTAGTTCGTTACCTCAGTCTTTATGCTTTTTGCGCTCTTAGTTGTGTCTGCTATATGTGATATGAACTGTATCCCTTATTAGGCTCCACAATCTTTTCACTAGGACCTTCTTGGAAAAATGCTCCCTCGGATACTCTAGTCCTAGGAGTCTTTATCTCTAATGAAACAATGTTTCACATTCGGAGATAATGTGAGAGATTATTTCATTCTCTTCCATGCACAACTGATAGATTAGTTTCCTACCTTATGCCAATGTATGGATGTGCTTCCTTAGGGTACAGTGACCGGTGACCACCTTCCTAATCTGGTCCCTGATGAGGTATAATATTTCGTTAGTCAGCGACTCCTAGGGTTTTTTGACCAGGTGTTTGCTGTTTTGGCACGTGGTTCCAGTACGTTTGAGGTTTAGTTTGAATCCACCAAGATATACAGACACATGCTGCATTTTTTGCTATTAAAAATACTAGTTCAGGACCAGTCAACTCAGTTTCAGACCCTATCTTCGCTAGGGTGTCTGCCGTTTCATTGTATACAATACCCGTTTGCTCCGGGACCTACTTAAGGGTAACTATTATGGTTTGCCAGGGTCAAGTGTTTTTGTAGACAGTCCCATACCAGTCTAGATCTGATCTGGGGACATGCCTAATATTTCAGTACTGCCTGACTATCTGGAGAGTATATAAGAATCTTTTGACCTAGATACCCCCTTTTGATGTTCATCTGCAAACATGACGTGTCGATAGCAAAGATTTCTGTCTGGAATATGGATGCCAGCTGGGTCACCTGGGTCTAGTACCGTGGACTCCAGCTCCTGTTCCTATGTCAGTTTTAGACCCGTCTGTGTACTACACCTACGTTTCTCCGTGTCAATTCCCATTGCAGTTCAGCCTGTATGCAGCCATTCTCACTTCATCCGGAAGATTGAGAATGTCTTCCATTGCCGCTGTCGGGCAGCTTCTCATTGTAATCGTTATACACAGTTATGTGATCTGTTTTAGGTCACCAATAAACCTATGCTCCATAGTAACCATGGGTGTCACCACAGCCAGTGTAAAATCCGTGGATTCTGTCACCATGTGTTTCCTATCGGCAATTTGGCAGCCATTAAGGCCATATTCTCTTTAATAGCTTTGTCATGTAGGTGTAACTTAATTGCAGGTTAGTTTTGCATCCATAATTTTACCCAGATACTTGACCTCTTGGCTTAGACATCAACTGCACACGTTGAAGAGGCTTGGCAGTTTTAGTATTTCAAGCTTCCCTTTTCTAGTGAAGGGAATGAGCGTAGTGTTTGAAGGGATCACCCTTGGGCATTTCCTCCTACACCATATCTTCACCCTTTTCAAAGCTTGTTAAATCAGCTCCGATATAATGTTATTGTGCACAGCAGATATAATTTTCCTTGGTTTCCTTTATCATATATATTTTGAAAATTCTCTAGTATTTTCAGGTAGAAAAAGAAGGTGGTAATTATTAATTCCATAGCCTTTTCGAATTTGAATGAATACGATCCTGATGATTTTATTTACCAAATTGAAGGTTAGCTATGTGTCAAAATTGCGAATAAAATATATACCACATACCGACATACCCAAAACCCAGATATACGTCACATACGATGACGCATACCAAGAAGACTATTGAATGTACTCTACCTGCTTTTTTGCATTTATTGGCAATTTCGAATTATATGCTGTTTTCTTATCAGATTGGTAGCTGGAACTGAGCACACTCCCATCGCAGTTATTCCCTGTATGTGTATATGGCATTGGCAAACAAAAATAAAACACGAATTTATAGAAAATAATTTAATTATATAACATAGGTGTAGATTTGCAATCGTTAATTCCATCCTAAAACTTATATATTAATAACAGCACTCGAAGCATTTTTATTTGTCAATTGTTTGCACTTAAACTGATATGCGTTGAGGTACAAAAATTTATTGCTATCATTTTGAAAAGTAACATTATTAATATTGGCAAGCTAGTATTTAGATGGGAAGGTTCACCTAATCTTATTAAAGTATATCACAAATAGAGTTTTTAGACAACATGCTTTCATGTAAAATTATCGTTAATTTTGATGCACTTGTGTAATTACTTACGAAAATTTTTTGACAGTTCCAAGAACCAATCAAATTTCCTCATTTTTTATCACATGAACAATTCCATCCAATCATGTCAACATTACACTGATAACAGACCATGGGTTTGTGGTTAAATGTGGAGATGTCGCTGTTATCGAATTTTTATCATTTAGCCTACTGAGGTTAATGTATTGATGTGATTTCAGCATTGTCTCAAGTCCAGGATTATGCTTCTGGACGGATGATATCTACATTGTACTGATGAGGCGCAAATACTACTGTTTAACAGAAGTGTAATCCAATGTTTGTCGTGGCATATAGCCAGAGAAGTAGTGGTTGCTTCAAAGTGAATGTTCTGCTCTTTGACAATATTTTTCAAAATCTTTGTGAGGCATCATAATAGTATTTAATCAGTATCTATTAATAACACGCTTTACTAAAATGACAATTTTTTAAAGGAAACTGTGATTGAGTAGATAATTACAAAACCAAAAATTACATTTATTTCTATTGAAAGGCGAAATTTTCTAACAAAATATTATGCTTCTACGAGGGATTGATCTGAACATTATGCTTGATAAAATTAAGATAAAAGTTCTATAAAACAGTGTTTTAATTTAAAGTATGTCACTCCTGCGAGAAATTTTTCAACTTTTCAATTTATCAACCTCTGTAAACTTGCTGGTTGGAATTTTTTTTAATGGAGATACAAGTGAACCATCCTGTAGGATTTGTAAATTTCAACATTTTAGATCACAGATTCATTATTGCAATCTACAGTTTTTATTTACATTTAAATCCCCTGAGTCAAGCTTAATATTTAAAATCCAAAAAAATGTAGCAACGAAAATGTTATCTCCAATAATTTAAAAATATGCAAATTGCAAGATTATTATTCAAAAATTCCTATTTTCTATTTAATCACATTGTATCAGATTGTAAAAAGGGTTACTAATAAATTATGGATGTTAAAATATATTTGTTAAGAAAATTCGGCATTGGGATGAATCATATACAGGGTATTTGCAAAGTATTGTATCATCATCCAGTTTTAATTTCTATAGACATGTGAGATACAAAGTGTACTTTTTCCTAATCTAGGAGCCCTTTGTGAGTAATTTAATTTGCCCACGACTATTTGATGAAGTTTACATTTTACTTGTGCTTCAATTCAATTCACTAGTGAATAATAGTTGTAGATAATGGGAATGGACAATTCGCAGCTCACGTGTCACGGATAAATAAGAACTATATTGTAGCTTATTTATACAGGGTGTTTTCGAATGACACTTACAACGATTGCAAGTAGATACCTCTTGTAAAATACAGAAATTTTTTTTTATTTCATTATTTATAAGTGATCTTGCATATTTCATGGAATCATTAAAAATCTTGAAAACTACAAATCTTTTGATATGTAAAGGTTATTTGTTTTTTACGTGAAAACCATTGAGGAATACAAAATTGAACAAAACTAGCTTCAAATGTCAGTGGCGTAAAAAATGGGAGGAGAAAATGTGCTGGACTCCTTAATCCTCATATCATTTTGTCCAATTTTGGAAGAGGTATCTACATGCAAACGTACTAAGTGTCATTTGGAAGCACCCTGTATATGAGTTTCGATATAATATATTTTTATGGTATTGATAGCACGAATTCAGGTAAGAGACCCTAAAACCGCAATAAGCCATAGGCGGACATTGTGAATATGTACACTTTTCTACACTACTCTATTTTATTAGTAACCCCTGTAATTATTCAAGTAGTAAACTGACGAGCCCAAAACTTAATAATACAGTACAAAACTAAAATAAATCGTGCCGGAATTTGAAGTGCTGTGGAATTGCTTATGTAAGACAAATTGGTCATATTTGATGCATTTAATGACACAATGTCATTGCCTTTTATTGTTAAAATCCATTCAAAGTGAAGCAATATTTCCGGTACTGGTCCTGAAAATGACTACATGTTCAAAAAACGGTAAGTGTAAGTAGATCGCTGTCAGCGTAAAAGTTCTTCATGTCGCCGAAGAGCAGTAGTCACCAATGAAAATGCAAGAAGCATTATCAAAGATTACAGAATAAAATTATAAGATGTTTCACTCGTTCGAATTTATCGCGTAAAGCACCGATGCCGCTGGTGACTGTCTGGTGACTTGGTTGGTACAGTACGTCGCTACGTCCTTACTTGCATTTAATTTGGCATATTATACGGGACGTCGCCCGTCGAGCGCTGTTATTTTAGAACGGTGTTTATAATTGGTTGCTCGTGTTTTATATTTATGTTGTATAGATTTTTTAAATATATTAATTAATTGTTGAAATGAGCAAAAAATCATATTAATATTTTTCTCTTTAATAGCAAAGCTTGAACAGAGGAATACACAGCCTAATGGGACCGTCTGGTACACAGATGGCTCATGCTCCGGTGATAGAGCAGGGGCTGGAATTTACTCCAGGAACCCAAGAACACAAGTTTGTGTACCATTGGGTGATGTTGTATCTGCATATCAGGCCGAGGTATATGCTATCTTGGAATGTGCGCAGATAAACCTAGACAGAGGTTATGTGGATCGACGCATAACCATATTCTCCGACAGTCAGGCAGCAATTAAAGCCCTGAGTGGGTATACCAGCAACCCAGGACTTGCTAACGAATGTCGAGAACGCCTTGCTAATCTTGCAAGGCGGAACGTGGTGCGGCTAGAATGGATTCCAGCCCACTCTGGTTTTGAAGGCAACAAGATGGCGGATACACTGGCTGCGGAAGGGGCGGCAGCTCCTTTCTGCGGCCCGGGCCCGACCCTGGGCCTAACAAAACAAAGAATACGCAAGGAGACGAAGAAGTGGCTGAGGAATCAGCACCTCGCTCATTGGAATGCTCTGCATTGTCCTAGACAATCCAAACTTCTACTGAAGGGATGGACTGATGACCACTCCAGGGCAGCCACTGAACTACCAAGGAGTAGGCTAAGGAAGATAGCAGGACTCCTAACAGGGCACTGCTGTATGAGGAAGCACCTCTACAATCTAGGAGTAGAGGAAAGTTCCCTATATAGGGGTTGCGGCATGACTGATGAAACGTCAGTTCATGTTCTCTTAGAGTGTCCACACTGGGCTGTATTACGCAGGCGAATCTTCGGAGTCACTGTCATGGCTCCTGGAGACACAAGCAGACATCCACTGAAAAAGGTTGTGGCTTTTATTGAAGGGCTCGGCTTCATGGATGACTAGGTAGCAGGAATGGCACAATGTGCCCGCCAGTGGCCTCAGTGTCGGAACCTTGGCTTGAGTTGTCCAGGACAAGGCTCGCCTGCACATTTAGTAGTAGTAGTAAAGCTTAAACACTAAATATTTCGTAATATTTGCTAATACAAAATTACGGATTTATTTTTATAATGAGGATATTATATAAACAAGTACATTGAGCAAGAAAACACAAAAAATTAACAGACTAATGAGAAAAATATAAAGCATAAAGTTGGGCTTGTTGGCATTTTTTTGGAAATTTTAGCTGATGTGTACTGAAATTACGTTACTGGCCAAAGTTTGGAGCGCGGGAGTGGGAAGATATTTTATACTCAACCTTTTGATACTGACTGTGTCTGAGACAGTGTGTTTAAGTGTGTTAGTACTTAAGGATTAAGGGCCAGAGAATTTTGTTTATTTCATTTAGTCTCCTGTCTTCCAAAAGTATCAATTATATTATAAAAGTGGTTTTAAAATCCGTGTGTTGTGCTGTGATGGGTTGTTCCAGCAAGATGGGGAAACCAGAAATATCCTTTTATCGTTTTCCCAAAGACGTTGCAAGAGAGGTGGGTATTAAATTAGTTATTATCAAATATGGAAGTCAATTTTGTTTATCCAATTTAGTAGATGGAAAAAAATTGTAACAAAGATATATGATAATAAATTAGCTAGTTATTTAGTACCGATAATGGGTATTCACACAAATTTGAAAATCCACATATCTATGTTTTCTTTTAGATGCGAAAAATGGAAATACAACTTTACTGAAGGTCATAAATACTCAAGATTAAAAGCGGAGGAATGCTACAAAACCGCATAAGAGTTTGCAGTTTGCATTTTAGTCCGGATAACTACACATCCGAAAGAAAAAGTCGGCTTCGGGACGATGCAATTCCTTCCGCTCTATTACCAACCTGTAATAATATGACAGTTGCTGTGGTAATGCCAAAAAGAAAAAGATATTTTCTCTAAAAATTTTTGATCATTTTGAAGGCACAAACTGTATGGATGACGTAAACGACTATTGGTTCTGAACTAACAAAAGAATGCCTAGAGCAGTTCACTTTTCCTACAGAAACTAAAAATGTGCATTTAAAAGTGTTTACAACAGATTACCAAAATCTATCAAGCCCAGAAAGGAAATGCTTTAGTGTATGTTACGGGGTATTTGTTAAAAAAATGTCTAATACAACATTCATGCTTAAAGTTTTCCCATTCGGCTGGTAATTTAATAAACAGTTACTTTTTTCTGTAAACTAAAAGCTTACACGACAAAGAAGGATGAATTTAGTGGCTTATGTGTACCATCAAGGGACATTGTTGAGAAAGTTATTGCGATGGAAAATATATTTATCGAAAAATTAAATTCTATAGCTAACCAAAGGGGAATTGGTCAGTTCCTTTCGAACGAATTTACTAAATTTTCTTTTAATCATCCATGTAATCAATTTCCTTTCAAATATTATGCAAGTCTCTACACCAGAGTCCGTATATATTTTACTCTCAAATGTATATTGAAAGATTTGAAAGACAATAGATTAAATTTAACACATAAACCAAACTCCAAACTTAGTATTTTACAACATTTATAAAAATTTTTAATAGAGTCCTGCAGCTGCTTCTCTTTTTACTGTTTTAAGCTTGTCAATCCAAAAAATATATACGCGTTATTTAAAGATCAAAATTTAAGATTTAGTGGCCCTATTATTCTGGTGGCTAGAGGATAGATTATCAATAAGTATCACAAAATTACCAAGATGATGGATAAAAACTGTGTATTGATTCATTTTAAAAATTCAAGTTTATTTTTTACTTACCTACAAATTCATATCCCGAACATTTTTCGAAATTATTGACATTTAAAAATAAATCTTTGTGGTAAAGAATCCTATTAATTTAAATATATATTTCTCTAATTACCCCTGTATAGCTTAAAATAAAATAAGGTCTTCGAACTGTTCTGGTATCTACCGGTCTCGTTATTGACAACAAAAGCGAATCGTAAACATAATTTATGAGAGCGGCGTCCGTTTGGGACAGCAGCTTGAATCAAACCGCCCTGGAGTGAAACATCTTTTATTTTTATTCTGTAATCTTTGGCATTATTGACTGGGTCACAATATTTGTAAATCTGCTTGACAATTCGCAAAATTGCTATGAGGAACGTTTTGAGCATAATTATAATTTAAATACTTACTTTGGTTTTAATTTTCGGTAGAGTTTACTTTGGCGCATATTCTATTTTGAAATTTCTACTATACTTATAAATAATAATTTATTATTAGAAAGCTTTCGACAGCATGCTTTGATTTCGTTTTGTGATCTTCTATTTAAAAATATATAAAAAAGGTAGAACGTGTCGCGGGACACACGGTAGGAACTTTAGTTCCTTTTAAGCAAAAGTTATTCAATACATCTGACGTTATAGATAAACAATTTGCATATTCTTTGGTGGTTGAGTAGTAAGCACACCAGACTCTCACGCGGTAGACCCGGGTTAGATTCCCCGCGAGGAATTTTTTTTATTGTTAATTTTATTTTTAAATAATCATTCTGCTTGATATTAATAACGACAACAGGTATACTTTGGCAAGTTTATCTGAAACCGTGAAAGGAATGCAGTCGAAAACGTTCGACATTGCCACGTTTAACTATAAAAAATAGAAGAACTGATTATGTAGTGATAATAATTATAAATGGGTCTTTTTATTATTAACAATATTAAAAATATGATTAAACGTTAATTTTATAATGTACTTGTTTCCTTGGATTTATTCTATTAACATTATTTTCCAATTTATGAATATTAAAAGAGAACACTTTTCCAAATTTGTTATGGGCTTCTTAAAGCTCTGGCAACGTTGTACGAGAACCATAATGACCACACCCTCCAATTACATAATTGGTGATATTTATCGACCAGCTGACTTCTTATTGGCAAGCGCGTGCGTATGTTCTTCCCTCTCACTTCGTCAATTGACTGATATTGATTTATCCAGTGGTGTTCGTATTGTCAGTTACCTTTGTAATTTCAGTTTTACTTGGTAAAATAGGTACCGTACGCCATTTGTACGTTTGACAGATATACGCCATGTTTTTCCTCGCCTCTTACCGACGCCCCGTAGCTACAGATAAACTTGCCAAACTATAGACGTTTGAAATATTTAGCAGAATATTCATTATTATAGATAATGGTACGGTACTCTCCATGAGGGAGTCCGACTAGCAACATCCACTTATAACAGCATCGTATATTTAAAAAAGGAAACCGTAGCATTATA
>CAJUYG010002659.1:0-28851 GCA_910591675.1 Galerucella calmariensis | reverse complement strand
ATTAATTTCAAACTGTTTTTTTGTGATAAACTGCTATAAAAGAACCATGAAATAGCACTTAACTACCCATTTAAAGACTGTAACCAAATTGACAAAAATAAAACATTGGTGACTGAGCTATTTTTCTGTTGATAATAAATGGCTATTAGTCTTTTAAAACTCTATTTGTATCAAAGCCCTTTATCAAGTTAAAAATGCATTATGGAATGTTGCGAACAATCCCTTGGAGCCAGATAAATTTTAAACTGTGAAAGAAGTGTAACAAAAGCTGCCTGGTTAATTGAAATATACCATTTACGGTGTAAGTAGCAATAATAGCGGCGGAGTAAGAAGGAAACTGCATGCGTTATCTCAGTTCTGTACAGTTACGGATATCGAAACAAGACCTTAAATTCAAAGCACGTCTGTTGATTTAGGTCTGGTTTTATTGAAAATCATTGCTTATTTCTTACAAACGGAATTACTTTAATGAGTTTGTTGTATGGAGCTCTTGAAATACTGATAAGGTATGAACAATAATTTTTTAACTGAAATTTAACAAGCAAGAAATGTGTTGGGGTAATAATTTGGTCAGAATCTTTCACGATCGGTCCAATTCTCTGGCGTGCACTATTTTGTAATCCAGGGTAAGGAATTCAACTGGAAGTTGACACATTTTATTTATATTTCTGAAAATGAAAATTTCTAATAAAAGGTTATATAGTGTATTCAAAATAATTTGACCACTCGTTCCTAAAAATAAAATGAATCATATAGCCCCAGCCAAAAAAGTAGGTTCTGAAAAAAATGTACAGGAACAGGTATTTTATAGCCTGAATATGTTCAGGGGTCTCTTCTGAATGTAAATCCAAGCTGGCGTCATGAAGGGGGCTTCACTTCAGCCGCCATCTTGGAAAACACGTTATATCAAATATCTAGCGAACCGCGCATCGTACGACATAAATTGTGGAGATCATTATTGTAGATAATAATATTGGCCATCTTTTTTAATCGAACCTTTTTTTTGTATAACGCATAAGTTTTCAACTATAGCGCTCCAAACTTTTTACAATACGGTTTTTGCTAAATATTTAGTTAATGGTCAATGATAAATTATTAAAAATACCACCACCACAATAACTGTATTATAGAGCATCAATTTTTTCATAAATTTTATCGGAAACTTTTTCCAGTAGCATTTATAGTCTAGGAGCTATTACACTGTAACTGAGACTATAACTGTAACTGTAACGAGATTATAATGCTGTATATTCATCATGCGCTAGGGTCGTTCCCTCGCCTGTTTGTGACTTAGCGTTAAACGTACGGGTCACAGGGCTGCAAGCATGCGCAGTAGCTACATGTGGCCAGATATGAAGAAAATTGTATATATTTTTCGAATTGTGTGTTATAATTCTGTTCTTTCCAATATATTATGTTACGTCTAGTTTTCTCTCATTCGGAGGCAGAAGAGACAGATTCACAAGGCGACGAGTGTCTTTTATCGACATCGAAACAAATAAGACTCGCCCCGTAAAATAATGCCACTTTTTATATTATAACAAATTTCTGAGTCCGTTTTTTTTGAAGTAACATTCCTAAAATTCTTTTTCTTTTAGTGATTTCGCCAACAATTTTAGACAAAGATAATAAAATGCAGACGAATATACACAGTATTTTACAAAATTTGCAACATTTGAAACGGGTTAGCAATTTTTCGAAAAACTCAGATTCACGTTAAAATTAAAAAAATAAAAAATTCAAATTGAATACTAACCTTCATATTCTTCTAGTTTTTTTTTTAAGTCACATTCATAAAATTCTTTTCCTTTTAGTGATTTCGACAACAATCTTAGACAGAGAAAATAAAGTGCAGACGAATATACACAGTATTTTACAAAATTTGCAGCATTTGAAACGGGTTAGCAATTTTTCGAAAAACTCAGGCTTCACGTTAAATTTGAAAAAATAAAAAATTGAAATTGAATACCTTCATATTCTTCTATTAAAAATCATTTTTAATATCACAATATATTATAATATATAATATAAAATAATACTTACAATATAAAATAGCATAATACAAGCATAACGTTAATTAATAATAATAATATTAAGAATAACAATAAAAATTCTCACGATGTAGCGTGATGCACGATTGTTTTCTGTTACATTGACAATCTTTTATATGATGATACCGTTTTAAGCAACAATAAAGATCGACGAATTATTAGTTGTTCTCCACAATATTTATAATTTCAATTGTTCGGTACACAGCTGTATTGACAATTTTTTGAACTCTCCATGCCATTTCATGCGTTATGAAATGGTTTACGTATACAACGAGCAATATTGCCACTGATAATGTACGAGGTGCAAGTTTCACCTAGCTGCAGCTCCTAAGCTATAAGTGCTACGGAAAAGTTTCCGATGAAATTGATAGGAAATTTTATGCTCTATAATTCAGTTACTACCATTTTTAATTTATCATTGAACCTCAACCAAATATTTAGCAAAAACCATCTTGAAAAAAGTTTGGAACGCTATAATTAAAAACGTATGCGTTATACAAAAAAAAGTTCAAATAAAAAAGATGGAAAATATTATTATCTACAATAATGATCTCCACAGTTTTTGTCGTACGATTCGCGGTTCGCGAGATATTTGATAAAACGTGTTTTCCAAGATGGAGGCTGAAGTGAAGCCCCCTCTATGACGCCAACTTGCATTTACATTCAGGGGACACCCTTGAACATATTCCAAGAAAAAAATACCTGTTCCCATACATTTTTTACAAAAAATACCCGGCTCTTGGCCTACTTCAAACTGCATTATTCAAAAGGATGATGCACAGCATTCATACGTCTGTGATGGTCGTCTAGTATCTTAATTCACTACACCTGAGAAACTGTAATAAGAATCAATAAAAAGCAGCTACTCACAAGTCATCAAATCTAGCTAGCGACTTGAGATTAAAAAGATCATCAGTTGGTGACAGTCGGTGGAGTTTAAAAGCGAATTAAACAGAAAAGTGTCAGAGCCGAGTAGTTACCTAAAAATGTACTGAAATTTTATGGAAAAGGAAGAGAGAATGAAGCAAAGTTTTATAACTTTTTCTATGAAGGTGATTATAACTATTTTTTTACTCAACCTTATTTGATAAAAATATATTTCTTGAATAGATGAGGCTTTTACTTGATGTAGATCCATAGTAAATTATGAAATCAAACAATTTTATTTTGTTGAATCTACATTATATTTAACCTTAAAGTTGTGACGCGTTTCGCTAACACAGTAGCTTTTTCAAACGAATGGAGGTATAATGAGAAATTTTCAATTTATACAGTGCCCTAATACTAAATTATGCGGATATTTAACAATAAAATTATGATCTATTTACAAGGAAATGAGATGAATTTGTCTAAGTATGGGATTGACTAAAGTATTTAACAAGCCTACCTCATAGTTTGCCGCTGATATCTCTAAGGATTTTATGACGAGAGCCGCTCTCCTTCTAGCGATGCTCTGAGGTAGTGGAATTTTTGAATATTGCTTACCGACTTATTTTCGTGGATTAACGAATAGAAAGTGTCTCTGAACTCTAGCCAGTTTTGATACACGCCACTCTACTTTGGAAGGTTTATGGTTGATAACCTAACATTACTCAACGACTGTGAATGCTCATTCGTTCGACTTTCGGGACAAGCCCCTGAACTAATTATTGAATCACTCGGACATAATTTGAATTCGTGTTCACGTAAAAATCGTTTAGCTAACGCTATTTGTTTGAAATATTCACCCTCGAATTTATGCCGTAATTCTAATTGATTATCTAAATCCGCGGTATCCGCTAATTTTTCTATAGTATTCTGTATATCTTCGAACTCAAATTTAATTTCCTTTAAAGCCTCGACTCTCTCAATAATCTGCATTACATCATCCTTGTAACTGTTTCCGATTTTGAGAAATTACTCACAACTTTTGAAAAGTGTGAATTTTGACTTTATTGTACCTCTTTTTTTTATTGAAGCTGCTAATTCAGATATTGTAACGATTGATAAGTATTTAAAATCTTGTTAGTTATAATTTCTTAACTATAAACCTACGTAAAAGCAATTCAGCATTAACGAACCAAAGGAATGTAAGATTAAAAGAGGAACTCACTTTTTTTCTTGTCGCTCATCTTTCTTCGTATATCGTCCAATACTCCACTGGGCAGCTGGCCAAAACAACAGAACGGCAACGGCTGCCGGGAACAATCTCGATGCTTGCACGTGGTGATTTTAACACCTAACTTCGATTCTGCTTGGATTTTTAGCAGGAAAACCACGCTCTGCTACCAATGTTTAGGTTTGATAGACCCTTTTCTAATTTGGAATAAAACCCAGTATTTGCTTCCACTAACAATCCTCTTTATTTTTAATGTTACAATCACTAACATATAAGCATATTTATTAATACTATTTTACAATTTACAAAAATGCACGTGTGTGTGGTGGAGATAATGTTGAGGGGCGAGGAGGAATGGATGGAGATAAGTGGCATAGTGGAGAGGATGATTAGGGAAAGAGAAGGACTCGAGTGTGCGACGGATCGCCGCCGCCTTGAAGTATGCTATGGTAGCGATTTCGAGGCGGAAGTAACGGCGAGTTTGAGGTGGATTTAGTTGGTTGTCATTCCCTTGGGGAATGTCTGGGTACAGGACTCATTCGATTATGATTTTCCCATCTCAGCCCGAAAAAAAAGGCTTTTCATAATGTTAATTGGCAAACGCTTAGAAATAGTCGGTCTTTTGTAGATCCTCTGCGATACAGAAGGTAATCACTTTGAGCATCTTTCACAACTTCATTGTTGATTTTTTGATAACTTCTAGTATATTTACTTAATTGATGTGGGTGAATTTTGTATTATTGGACTAGTCATTTATTGCACAAGCCAATTTTTAATTACACAATTACACTTCACTCGATACTCATTAATTTCCGCTAAACTGAAATAGAGAGATAAATAGATTGGTTTCGATGCCCCTATCCTCCTATCCATTAAAAGAAAACAAATAACAAAAAACTTGAATAAACCCACATTCCTCTCGTTCAGTAATTGAATAATGGGATATGATGTTAGTGGATTGGTTGTCGACCGATTCACATTCAATCAAAGTTAGTAGAAGTTTTTGATTCGAAGTAACCGCTGAATTGGACGCGCCAGCTTACTAATGGAATTTCCTCGCAGTAAGAACGGCCATAGGGTTTCCCTGGGGTATGAACTTGCACTTTAGTCCGTCTAAGTCCATCACTAACAAAACATTGACCGGTATTCAGACACACATCAAATATTTAACATTGATATATATATATCGATTCGCATAATGATATATTTTTAGATTTTGACCGGTCAACATGAAAAGGAATCGTCCAAATAACCAGTAAGGACTACTTGTATAGACTATGGTTACCATTGTATCCAATTTGACAGATTGATTATGTCTAAGTTCGTTTTCACGTGACATAGGTCGTGACTTTTATGTAAAATTATGTCGCTCCTTTGCGTTTTTATGAAATAAAGGGTCGCGAGTTTATGTTACGTGAAAAATAACTTTCAAACTAAACCAATCAGTCAAAGAACTTCTCACACTTCTCATGAACTTTGGCCACGTATAGATTTTTCGAATTTCAGTTTGTCTCGTTGAGGTAAAATATGCATCTTCTTTCATTGCACCGACCTTGTAGTCATACGGGGTTATACTAAAAATAGGTCGAAGATTCTTTTTATTATTATTGCAAATTGTTGTCATTTAAGAGGGGCCTCACAATTTAGACAGCTCAAAACAGTTGGCACCCCTGACTTGCAACAGAATTTGGGTCATTTTGTATGCAACAAATCTAAAGAATGCAGTAAAATTGATAGTTGAAATTTAAACATAATATAACTTGGACCTTTGTCTTGGGGATGAGGTATTTTGGTCAGGTTTTAGATTGTTATATAAGCCATCAAGTGATGGTGTGATTTTGACAGTTTTGACAATTTGTGGTCACCAATTTGAACGCCTTATCCTTATCCACAAAATAAAGCCTAGAGAATTCGATTCTGAGAATATAAAATCTCAATTCATTGTATTTTTTGAGATTTGTTGCACGGAAAGTTTAGAATACGAACGCATCTGTACATTAGTTCAGCTGTTCCACCGTCTTGATTGATGGCGCTGTATGGAACTTCAATGACAGATTACGACTGTCAAATGTCGTTGTCTTGTCATGTGTTATGTGTACATAAAAATATTTCAAAAATTATTTATTTATTGCTTAGAGCTTGTTAGTATTTGTAGGCGGTTGAAATAAAATAATTTTCCTACGATCACTACCCAAAGTAGACTTTTGCACACTCAAATCTAACCGCAACGTTGATGTTTTCCGCGATCTGTCATAATTGACATTATTTACGCTCTAGAGCGTACTTTTCCGCTCGCCTGTTTTCATTTACAATAAACTAAAGAAAGGTAGTAAATAATAGATATATTAAAACAAAATGTAGAGCAGTCCGAATATTTTAGTTGAAATATTAATATTTGAAGATATTTCGAACGAAATTAATAAATATTCCTATATAATTTTACTGACATCTACAATTTATACAAGTTACTGGATTAACAACGCTGCAGGCTACGCTACCAACAAATAGATGGAGGTGTATATTTTATATGTTTAATTTTATTGAAATTATGAAATAATTTAAACCTCATACATTGATATTATTTTGATTCAATACTACAGTGAAGGATTTATTTCTTAGTTCAAGATAAAAATTAATATTTACAACTTATTACAAATATAACGTTGTTAAGATTGACAATTTTCTTGATCGTTTTTGCAGATTCCTATTTTCATAGTATTGATTTATACGGACAAGTTCACGTAGTAGAAATATAACAGTCAGAAGGTAGGCAATGCATTATACACCTAGATGCAACAGTGATTGCATATTTAAGTACCTACCTACTATTTTGTGAGAATAGTGGACTATGGAATTAATGAAACGTCATTATTTCATTTTTAGTTTATAAAAAAGTTGTCTGTTTATAAATAGCTATTTGAAAAATGGATAGTGACAGTGAATTTTCAAGCACACCTCCAGATATAGCAGATTTTGCTAAAAATATTACTCTTAATCTTCTGCCAACTAAATCCAGAGGTAAATACGAAAAACAATAATTGTTACATGTTTTCAACATCACATTCTAATAAAGTGTACTTTTCATGTTCTTTTTTTAATTATTTGTTTAAAAATAAGGTGATCGTAGAAAAAATCTTGTGTGCAATTCGAGCAGAAAGTGCGTTGCCGCTTTCGGCAGATTGCCCTCTGCCTCAAGCGGCAAAGTATCACTTTCCGCTCATAATACACAAATAGCTATTTCATGCTGAAGAAGTAAATTTAATTTAAATTTAATTTTTATTTCACAAGTGCCTCATCACAAGTACCTATCGTGAAATAAACCACAAATATTTTTAGCCATTGCTAGTGATTCCAGGAAGTGCCTGATATTTATTGATCCTCATATCGGGGCCTGTTGGTCCCTCCGAGGTCCTGTACCTAGCCATAGATTGCATCAGAATAAACATAGCTATATACATCAGCATCCTGAGTTATTGATGTAAACTACATTGGTGATAGCATTGTCTATAAAAAGTATAGACAATGGTGATAGTAATAAAACTAATTGCATTCTACTAATTGACCAAAATAGACATTTCTTATTCTACTGAATTCTGTTGTGATCTATTATTTTTGAAACACAGGAATAAAAATGTTATATAATATGTTCGATCTTTAATTATGTATCCAAATGTTATTCTAAAATACTTTTTACAGTTTTCCTCCAGTTTGTTATAATCCAACATGCCTGTTCCCAGATAGCACAATACATCTTAAAGACGTCCAGTTGAAACGTTAACTTTGTAAGTTAACATTTCAGGTATTAATAATTGCTAAAATCATTTTAGAATTTTGATTTTTGGTGGAATGGTTTATAAATATTTCCAAAAAATTTTTCATTCAAATAATTAATAAATTATTTCTCTTTTCTGATTCGTGGTGGAATAAACTACGAGACCTAAAATCAAGATTCTTAATGTATTTTACCGCGAAATTTAAAATTTGAAATGCTCTTTAAATAAAAATGAGGAAGGTCCCGGCAGGTCTTCTCTCATCGTTTGTCGACGATACAACAACTGTGCAGTAATCCACGTGAAACTTAGTTTGTTGAAATTAAAATCCTTCCTGCTTTTGTTACTTGAGTATCTGGATTACTGGTACGTTTTTTTTCTATTTGCTAATTTCACATTTTAATAATTTTTTTTCTAAATCACTAATTTTCTATAAATATTTTCTTACAAAATGGCTACCCATTTTGAGAGTCACATTTCCTCTCCTATCCAGCCAAGGATATTTTTAAATATTATGAAATTGTTTTTTTTTAATAATTCAGATATTTGTCCAGGATGAATCCTTAAGTTCAATCAGTAAATTGTAATTTTTTGCACTGGACAGATATCCTTGTTAGCTTCATATTTTTTTGTAACCTTTTTTTATATACCGGTATGTTTTATAGCACAGTTTCTGGGGCACAATACCTAGAAGGCTGGTAGTACCTGATAAATTAATAGTACCGGAAAAACAGTACCTAAATAAATACAGTACCTGGAAAACTAACAGTACCTGGAAAACTAGCAGTGCCTGGTAGACAAAAAGCTTTTTTAAACCTGCCAGAAGCGGTTTCATGGTGAAACTACAATAAGACAATAGTGGAAGAACACAGTCCCAGGCTAAGTTGCAGATTTCTCCAGCTGTACTGGATAATATCTCCATCGACATCATCTTCAAAAGTATTCTATACTCTAAGTATTTTTTTATTTATATCATACTAACCTATTTTGTTTGTAATTGATGAAATTTAATATATACATTATTTCACTTCTTTAGTTTTATTTATTATACAGAAACGTATTTTTTCATTTTTCTCTTAACAGATTAAAGTTAGCTAACTCTTAAATTTGATTTTGTTTCTAATTTTCTTTTAGGAAAGAAAATTAGTGGCGCCCTAAAATTGCCTTCTCTTTTCTTTTCTAAATTTTTTTGTTTAACATCAATAAGTAACTAAGTCCTGCGAACTGGCCCAGTTGCTACCAAATTTAAGTGGTTAGTTAGGCAAGAACCTACAATACAACCTAAAATCATTTTTTTGTTAATTTTAAAAATCTAGTTTTTCATCATCATCCAACTTTAAACTTTAATTGTTTCATTAGCGCCCAACAGGTATTGTTTCATTGGTGCTCAAAAAATATTGGTTTCACAGTTCATGTCTTACTTTGGTCCAAACGTCCTGGTACGTAAAACGGACGTTTTTAAGATGTCCTTCTCACGACAAGTTTAAAACGCCTTTGTAGGGATGTTTTAAAGACGTTTTCAATATGTTGGTAATGTGGACGTTCAACTCTTCTGGAAATTTTTCATGGGCAAGCCTCCAGCATCACTAAATTATTGAGCACTTGAAAGGTAGAGGGCGACACAGACATACACTTTCCATTCATGTCATCCTTCAACATGAGAATCATATGAATCAACATTTGGAACTAACCCACCCCTAATCTATGGAACTAACCTAACAATGGACTCAGATCAGATAGTTGTCGAATATTATGGAAAAAAGAGAAAAGTCAGGACTCAGGAGAACTGTATCTAGGAGTGGAAAGTAAAATTTTTCAATAAAACCCAGTTCTGAATCTAAATCTTAACACTTTGAAGGTGGAAAGAATATTTCAATAATAGTTATTAGCTAAATTAATTAAAGAAGAGTGATAAATATCACGACTAAATATCACGACTAGAGATGGGGGTACAATATGGAATAAACTATTAAATCTGTGTATTTTGTTCAGGAAATTTGTTTCTGACATATATCGTATCTATAAAATATTGTAATTTTTAGTATTGATACTTTTCATAACGACATTTTCTAGTATTAAGTATTTTAAAACTATATATTTATAACAGTACGTTGTATTGATAGTCTTACCGGTTCGCGGGTAATCCTACTTTATTTAAGTTATTGAAGTTGTATTGAAGTTAATGAGATAATAAATGAAGTTAAGAAACCAAATGAATTTAATAAGTTAATAAATCAAGTTAAATTTAATTAAAGTTAATCAACAAAGGTAAGTGGGCGCCACCCTGAATAATATTAGTCGACTTGTTTTCCACCTCACCACTCTCTATCAACAAACCTGGAAATGTTGGAAGGGAAGGAATATGAACAACGTTGTTAAATTTACAAGTTGTATAATGAAAAAAAAATATATCACAGGAAAATATAAAAAAAATTGATGGTTTTTTTTTTGTTGAAGCACGTTGGTTTTAAAATTAGCTCACTGGTTACTTCCCTTGAATTTCCACGTGTCTGATGGCAGGTACAAAGTTCCAGACTGTTTTGTGGTCTCAGGTATGTCTCAGGTAGCTCAGGTAACTTCAGGTACAAATTCTCAGGCAAGTCCAGGTACTTAGTAACTCTCAGGTACTAAGTAAGTGTCAGGTACTAAGTAAGTCTCAGGTAACTCAGGTAACTTCAGGTACTCAGTAAGTGCTAAGAAAGATACATTGTATCAGAAATAGTTACAATCTTTTTCATGTAAAATTCAGGATATCTGCAGTAATTCGTTTTTACAAGTTTTAAGAAATTCATTTAAGAACGTGGTTCATAAAAAAAATATATCCCGTATTTTACTATAAAAAAAACAAAAGAAGCAATGAAGATGTGATATGGTATTATTAATTATTAAGGAAATCTTATTTATTTCCATTCATCAAAGAAACAATATCTAAATAATATAATAACTCAATTTTATTACTTATTTCAATCACAGAAGGTGATAAAAAAAATGTAATGAAAAAATGTAATCCGGAAATATAATATTCTAAGTTGGTATTTAGATTGAATTAATTAGTTAACTAAATATACATATTTTAAAGACTTCAACTATATACATGTGAACCTTTTATCACCTGTATAAGAAAAACTAGAAAAAGGAAAAGAACAAGTTAAAAAAAATATCATTGTATGTGTGTATCTGGCGCTTATCACTAGAAGGGAAAAATATAAAAGCGAAAATCATAAGAGGAAAAGCATAGACTTAAATGCAACTTACCATTCACATTGAATGCACTTTAGGAAAGATAAAGTTTGAGGTAAATCTCTCACCACAAATTAAAAATTCTTGACCTTATCGGTTCATGGTTCACAGGAGAAAGAAAGCTTATTTTAACTACTCGCTATTAAATTGAACCATGCGATGAGCAATCGACATACGTTGTATATTCCTCTCCTGTTCACATGCTCCGCTTCGAGAAAGAATTTAAATATTCGTAGTGTGTTCTTAATTTCTTTCTCTGTATAGGAGAGAAGAATTGAAAGATTTGACCAATATCAGTGTATACTGAACCTCACCAACGTAGATTATTCGTCGCACATTAAATGTAAAAATTTTGCCTTTTGAAGCGATCGGTGCTACAGGTTTTCGACGAGAATCACATGTTGATAAGAAAAAAGGACTGGCTACTCGCCGTCCGGTAGATATTTAAATATTACAATGATAGTGGTCGAATATAACGTTACACTTTCTACAGTATCGCGAACAATCCGAATTTTGCTGCCAATATTCTATTTACGGATGAAGCCAACTTTTCTAGACATGGGATTATGAATTTTCATAATGACCACATATGGGCAGATATAAATTCACATACCATAAGTGTAAAACGATTTCAACAAACATTTTCGGTCAATGTTTGGCTTGGCATCATCGATGATTATTTAATTGGACCATTTTTCCTTCCTGTACGGTTAACCGGTGAGACATACCAACATTTTCTAGAAAATGAACTTCCACTTCTTTTGGAAGATGTACCTATTATTATTAGAAGGCGCATGTGGTTCATGCATGACGGAGCTCCTCCACATTTTTCAGTGATTGTACGCGAGTTTTTAAATAATGTTTTTTCAAACCATTGGATCGGACGAGGATCTCCACACCCGTGGCCCCCTAGATCACCTGGACACAATCCTCTGGTTTTTGGTGTGTGGGGATATTTGAAATCGCTTGTTTACACAACACTGATATTAAACGTACAAGATCTTCAACATCGTATCATAGACGGCTGTAATGTTATTCGTAACAATCCTGGTATCTTCGAACGTATTCGACAATCCATTAGACATCGAGCGGATGCTTGCATTTTAGCTGGAGGTGGACATTTTGAACATTTGCTCTGAAATGTATTATTTTTTCTTCATGTTTAACACATGTTGCTTGTAATAAAATAATAAAAAAATATAAATCAGTAGCGTCACCAAGAAAAATTAATTTCACGTACAACACCCTGTATCTCATAAACGACAACACCTATCACACATGTTTATATCGTCTTGAAATTGAGTAACGAAGCGCCCCATATAATATTTTAGATTACTTAAGAAACACCCTGTATAGACTTTTTACTCATTCCATATGTGTGCTGCTACACATTTGTCAAGATTTTAATAAATATGGTTACTTTTTCAGAGGAAATTTAAGAACCGAAAGAAGATACTTGAGAGATTCTAGTAATCCTTTCTAATTGCCAGATATTACATTTGAAAATTTTTTTAGACTAAATAAAGAGATAGCTTTGGAACTTAAAAATGAATTAGATCACTTTCTACCTGATGGACAACGGACGACACATATTCCCAATCATTTATAGTGAAACTATTAGTGAACATATTGTTCCCAGAGAAATAAGGTTTCCAAATACAGAAGATTAAGTTCGAATTACTGTCGAAGAATGTATAAACAAATTCCATTTTCCTGGAGTGATAGGATGCATAGATGGTACTCATATTGCAATTATTAATCCTCCAGAGAATAATGAAATTTACCCTGCTGCTGTTTATTATAACAGACAAGGATATGCTAGTATCAATGCTCAAGTGGTATGTAATTCAAAGTTAATTATAACTTCAATAAATGCTCGTTACCCAGGGTCAACTCTTGATGCTGCTATATGGCAAATGTCCTCGATCAGAGAACATATGGAGCAAAAATATTTTGAAGATAGAGCAAATTTATGGCTTTTAGGAGATTCTGGTTATCCTTTACAACCGTAGTTAATGACGAGTATAATAGATGCAGAGCCTGAAGCATTATATAAATAGTGTCATAAAACGACCAGAAATATCATAGGACGGATGTTTGGTATTCTTAAAAGCCGATTTAGATGTTTACTAAGGCACAGAGCTCTGCATTACATACCTCCAAAAGCTGCGAAAATTCTATATACATGTGCTGCTTTGCACAATATATGTATAGTTTGTTCAACCATCCTTTGCCGTTACATCATAATCGGTGACGTATTCTGCCGTTTTACGTATGTCTTATATTTGTTGAATGTTATTTTACACTTAACCTCAAAATTATAATCAATGTCATATGTTAAGAATTGTTTTCAAAATATGACAACTGAACTGTCAAAAGTAACAGATAAAATGTATGTCGGCCTAAGATAAGAAATACGTTAATGACGTCATAATTCCGTCTCGTCCATTTCATGAATGAGAGAGCAAGCTGGACAATGTATGACGTAACGGCAAAGGATGGCTGAACAAACAATATCAAAGCTAATATACACATGGATAATTTAGGGCTACTGGATGATGGAGAGAATATAAACATTCCAGACCCAATTCAGAGACAAGAAAATGTGAACATTTTAGCTTTAGGTAGTAAAACAAGAAGAACTTTAGTTAACCATTTTAGGTAGTTTTCTCTGTTACAGGGAATTATAATTTCTGTACGAGTCTTAATAAGAATCCATCATACATTTTTAATACAGCTACAAATCTCATTTATTTTGTCTTTAAATTATTTTAATTCGTTTTTCAAAAGGATTTTGATCGTAAGCTATATATTTCAATTTAGCTTAACCGAAAAAATAAACAATCACAAAAATATTTGAAGTTTATAATTATTTACTCTGTCGAAGCAAAGAAATGACTAGACCTATTTTCCGCACATTAGAACTATTTTGCGGCGCTGTCACGTCCATTTTCACGTATGGATCTTGAAGGTTGTTATCATAAAAAATTTGTCATTTTCTTGTTGATATGTATTGTTCAATCAGTGTTAGTTTTATATTTTATTAAGTATTTTATATTTACTGGCATTGGTGGAAGAGCAGGAAAGGACTACTCGTCTGAACCTGAACCAATCTAGCCATTTATCCACATCAGCTGGAAACATTCGAAAAATTGTCGCTATTTTGTAATGTTCATCCTACACTATATTGTGTTTCTGTTATATACTTAATGTGTAGAATAAATGTATTATTATTATTATTATTTTTATTATTTTTATTATTATAACAACAGTTGCCAACCGTGTATTAGAGAATACTAAAATTTCGCAAGTGGTTACTAAAGTTGTTATCAGAGTTGCTATGGCTAACAACTGCGATAACCACTTTACTTAGAGAATAGCCCTGAATGATTGATATACTTGGTCCAAATGTTATAAGATACTTTTTGCAGTTTTCCTCCAGTTTGTTATGAACGGATATTCCTATTTTTCCATTTGCTCATCCTAATTATTCATGTAAATTATAGCAAAAATGTTTAATTTCATTGAATACGAATACGAGTATTACAAATTTGAAGTACAAAGTGAGTAAGTAGGTAGTTTTTATATTTATTATAATACAGTATGTCTGATTTTCCACTGACCCCTCTAAATCATTCAAATGAATTATAGCAAAGAAATGCTAATTAGGTCCATGAGCTGCTATAATAATGTTTATTATAGCAATAAACATGCATGTCTGCTTATTTATTCACTCTTTTATTAAAAAAACTCAGCAAAAATAAATTCATGCTTTTATTGAAAAGGAACAAATCAAAAATATTTCATAAAAATATAAACGAAATTATTATTACAAACTCAATATATTTGTCTTCATATTTATTAAAATACATGGCAGCTGAAGAACATCTTCTATTTTTCTCTTTCATATCTCCTCAGAACAAAAAGAAAAGAAAAAGTTAACAAAAATATTGATTTTTCACAATCTTATACTCACAAAGGGGTGGTGACCTCTATTGACATATTGAAGTCTTGATCCATGTAGTTATAAAGACTGAAAAAATATTATTTAAATATTTTCTATCAATGAATAGGTAATATTTTTACTTACAAATTATTTTTCTAACTTTAAATTCAGCAAAAATATATGAATAATCAATTTTATCTTGGAAGCCATATTACAAATTTGATATACACAAGTACACATCTACAGGAAGATAGCCACCACTATATTTTAAAATAAGTATATCCTTTGTATCTGCCATTTGTATTTACCATTCAGGGGATTGAATATAAATGTTGACTGCAGCTGTGGAATCATATTGTCAGTAATGTCTCCAATTGAATTGCACGTACCAGGACCGCAAGACGAGTGATTTCCAAATACGTGGTGTAGCCCATTTCTTAAATCTTGTTTCAAGCGATCAATCTTTGGAAATTCTTTTTTGGCATGTTCATATATTGAAGTTTTTGCTCGTTTCATCAAAACTTCAATTTTTTCATAGCAATTAGTTTTCTTCCTGCTAGTGTAATCCTAGTATCCTTTTTGATATCCCTGAGGCGTTTTCCATAATTTTTCAAGACGTGATTTGTACATTCTATAATATTCTTGTATACACTGGAGTCAACGTCTGCTATAAATTTAGTAAACCTAACAACATGCATTTTTTAACTGCAGTTAAATCCTTCCAAAATCATATCAGCTTCCATTGCAGGAGCGGATTCATCCCAATGTTTGTGATGTGTTTTTTCACAACTACATTGCCTTTGGAAGCTCTGGCACATATAGCACAAATAAATAGTACTTGGCCCGTATATTTTGCAATTATAGCTACCATACCAGATAGCGCATTATAGTTTGTGCCATAGGATCGTTTACTCCAAGAACCATCCACATAGACTGTGATGCAAGGTGTGCCATCTAAACAAAGTTGTCCATTTTCTGTAGCCCTCTCTTTTTCTTCCAAACAAGCCCTTTCCATGGATCTTACAAGAGAGGCTTCCCATTCCTAAAACAATTTTGAACATGATAATCTCATATGTTACATAGCAAAAATTTTACATGTTTTATCTATTTGTGTTTAATTGTATTTACCTTTCCTAGTTCATTTTCAATATTGTAATATATTATAAGTTGGAGCTCATGGTAGGTATATCCATGTATGTCAACATTTCTGTCATATGCGAGTATGTGGACTCCACAGCCAAAGTTCTGTTCATTTTCATCCGATGATAGGTATATTATACCAGGTTCTTCACCACTTTTTTGTTGTGGTAAAGACACTTCCAAATTATCAGCATCCATATCTGTTGTTAGGTATAAAACTTCAAAATATAGAGAACCGACGATAATGATTCATATATACTATCTTAGGACCGGTTGTACAATTGTAGCTTAGTGAAGGCTCAAGTGTGAACTCAGGTTTAGCGTCAGATTGCTGTTGTACAAAGTTGGCTTACGGTTGAGCTTCATTTAAACCTTAAGCTTAGTAAAGCCTCCAAGAGGGCAGGTTTAATGTAAGCTCAAGCACGGAACATAAATTGTTATCATGTTCCGTGGCTCAAATGTGAATAGGGCATGTCCACGTGACGTCACAAACTATTTTGACAAGACTTAGGTGGTAAAACAATAAACAAAGCGTTCAGAACACGTGGTACTTAATAGTGAGGTTATGCTGATTTATAATGGTAGATCGTGTTTGATTTTAGTTGATTTTGCTTCAGTGTACTTTTAAAGTTATTTTAATTGTTGATCTTGCATATTTAATAATATATAATATGGGTTAATAGTTGTTTGTTGTTTGATAATTTTTCATCATGTCTATTGTTTATTGTTTTACCACCCAAGTATTGTCAATGTCAACTGTCGTGGACATGCCCTATAAATTGTATGCAAACATAACCTGTACTTAATTTAAAATTTAATTAAAAGTTTGTCAAAGTTAATTATGGATATTTAAACCTATGATGAGGATTTTTTGGAACTTATTGGAATCGTACAACACCCGAGAAGACCTTGAGCGTATAGAAAGCGTATGAATCACTTCGAATATTGGAGAATGGTTGGAGAGATCATAAGTTTATTCAAAGATTTCGTCTTTCTAAAGAAACCGTTCGCTTTGTGAAAGATTGTATATCAGAAGAAATTTCTTGTAAAACTAATAGGTAGCAAATATGACATTAGTTAGGTTATTTGACAAACATATTGTGACCAATTTACTTCATACGCATGAGTCAGTTCGAAAGAAGTTCTACCAGCACTTGAAAATATAGGTTTAGTAGAGCTGCTACTGAACCATGTTTGTACAACAGGCTTAGGGTTGAGCTAAGCTTATATTTTAAGCCCAGCTCAGTTGAGCTCAATTTTAAGCTTCAAATGTACAACCGGGCCTTAATTTCAAAATTAACCTATAAGTACAGAAACAAAGAAAAAAAGAAAATTAGGTAAAATGAACATACTAGCTGGTAAATAAATAAGATCATAATTTACTTATTGAGATTGAAAATAAATAAAAATACCTGTTGGCAGAAATTGTATTTGAAACCAAAACATCGAAACTTTGTATATATTATCTCTAATCGAAACAGCTGACCCGGAGAGGCGTTTGTTTGAATGGTCAATTAAATTAAAGCTGATTCAATACCACTAGCGACATCTATCGTAAATATTTTGAACTTAAAAATAGCTAGATTTTTGTTTGTTTTTTGAGGTTTATATACCTGTGAGGAGGCCCCTCTTAACTTTGTCTGATGGAATATTATATATGTAAGTGCTGTCAAGTAATTCAAATATCAAAAAATGTCAATGCTATAAACTATAAACTGAGTAGGTATAATCTGACCAATCAGAGATTAACAAAGTTGCCAAATTAAGCTCAAATTCCTCCTGGTTTTAGAATGAGGTGATTATAGCTTCTCAAATCAACCCCAACAAAATTTTGAAGAATTTCTGTTGCGAATTATTGTATCTAGGAAAGTTACATTGAACCTGTCAGAGACTAACTTCATTAATATTGGTAAGTGCAGCTTGAGGTAAAGTAGGTTAATGGAAACAGATGCTTGTCAGTGGAGGAGGTAAGATGATTCATTAGTGACAATAAAAGTTTTTCGGTTCTTCGTGGACATTATTGCATGGAAGACAACATAAATAATAATTGACACTAAATTACTTTAAAGATGAAGGAAAACAAGCATATTTTGGATTTTCTCACAACAATATAATTGTTGCTTTCGTTTATTCGGGTTTCAAACACTTGTACGTGACGCCTCAGTATAAGTATAACCTTTTCAAAACTTTCGTTAGTTACAGAACCGGAAAATTTGAAATATTTATTAATTTGCACGGCTGCTCATGTCACTAAGCGAATATTAACTTTTTTAGAACCGATGAGAATGAGATTTGGCAAAATAAGTGGTTGATGAAACGGTCTAATGATGCCTAGCTTTGCCACTACAGATTTTACGGCTAAGCCTCTTAAGTATTTGTTATGGTAATCTTTGTGTTTTACTTTGTACAAACTAGCAATTTCCTCAATTAACATTTCAATCTCTAGTTTATTCCAAGACATATTTTTCAACCACTTTAATACATCACCACAAATTATCAAGATTAATGACATTAATACCATATTAATACGACATTTTCATAGAACATTTCCATCGTGAAATACAATTGATCAAATTGTTGAGAAAATAGAACCTGTTCTATTTTTTCACAATTTAACAGGATAGACAATTTTTAATACAAATTTCAATTTTAGACTTAACAATTTGAATTGTTCCAAAACTTGAACTAAATATTGTACAAGAAATTGTCTAATCTAAAATGACCTTTATATTTGATTAAGCCCGTTTCACACAGCTATTTTGATACATCCGACAATATTTGTCAGTTTTGTGTTTATTGATATGGAAATATTCATTACCTCAATCTTCACTATCACTTTTTTGTGTTTGTTGTTTTATTTTTGACAAACTATTACATTCCAAACAGAAAAATTGCCATTGAATTCCCAAGTGAAAGTTTATTTCTATTAATATTTTCACTACGTCATTACAAGAGACGTACAAAAGATAAGTAGGATATTATTTAGGATTAAGCCGTTTGTCTATTTTTCGTTTGTGCAAATCTAAGATTCAAATATTATTCAAGAATGACTTGAACATATAACTGCATTTTCTGTATGTACTCATTTATCCCCAAATTATTAACAAATTTTACATAAACTACTTATTATAACTATACATTTTTTCACAATAATGTGACATTTGGTCAATATTTCCACCATTGCGTGTGGCTAATGATGATTCGATATGTAGAAATGCTTTGATCCCTGATTAGCCACGACAACTGCGAGCTGTACCACATAGATAAAAAAATACTTATAGATGGGAAACTGACCCGTGGCGCCTTCTATTTGTACGGGTGGCGCCACCTTGAGAGTCCCGTCAGTACCTCTAACACAAATCAGATGATTGTGAACTTCGCTAACAGCCGAAAAAAAAGATTCCTGTAATTTCACAGTTTTTGGCGGCATATTCAAAATTACTGTAATTTTACTTTTATTGCAAAATGACATTTATGGTCCATTTTTTGATATTTCATTTAAAGTTACTCAACATTAGATTGATATTACAATAATAACAATCAAATAGTCCAGTAAAATTTAATGAAATGTCAAAAACTGGACCATATAATGCCTGAAGTGAGAAAAATAAAGCAATAATCAAGTCTATATATTTTATTAAATGTAAAAAGTATACAATTGATGAAACTTTTTTTCACATATTCCAATGACAAACATTAGGGAAAATAATTGTTAGGAATTCAGCAACAATGCTTGCAAGTTCAATGCTGTATGAAAGAATAACTACTTCTGTCACTTCTCATTTAATGAAACATGTTTTTAATATAGATAGAGCTTACCGGGTGCACCTCAGATAACAGTCTTCCACAATACATATTCTCGACAACACTTATTTTTTGTTTGTCCAGTGTATGAAGGAATTAGACGTCCCTTTCTTGAAATATATCAATCCGTAACTGACATTGAATCAATAATAAATAATGAAGCCGAACCACAAATTCTCTATCAAATATATGACATAATAAAGAGAATATTAAAAATCAGGTCTTTCATTGTAAACGAATAATATCACCTCACTCTTGTCAAGATATGTTATCCAAACCTAATATGCTATAAAATTTATTGTTAAAATATATGTTTTGTATTAGCTAATATTGTTATAAATGTTGTCACCCTTGTTCATGTATCCTCATACGAAAGAACAATAAAGATCTATCTATCTACAATACATATTCTTGACATTGTCTCTTAAAATAAAAGTCCCACTATTTACAATAAAAACCAACTACGAATACTCAACAAAAATACAAATAAAATGAGCAAAATAGTTTTAAAAAACGAAAACTTGACAAACTCACCATACACGTCGTAAACCGTTCGTCTGCAGTTGTCAGGTTAGGATCATAGATAACACGTTAGGATGTCAGCGCTGATATATGTGGAAGAATCTGCAACTACCACTAACGGCGTTACAGTTCTTACTAAATTAGAAATTTTAGTACTGACGGGACTCCCTATGTGGCAGCACCCTCGCTCCTTCAGAGATCCCCTACCCTGCTGTACCATACATGTTTGACATAATTGTTGATAGATTAAAAATGACTGAAACCGACCCTTTGGAAACACACTCTCAATCTAGTAACTTTTAGTGGTGTGATTCAGGTTTCCTTGAATACTCCTCCTAGTTTAAAAACAAGGTATAGTCACCAATGAGCTAACCCGGCTTCCGCAGATAAGCAATTTCCTGTCAACTGATTGATGTGACCACTATGGTACCAGTCGTCATTTTCTCCATCAGAATTGAAATATGCTACGCTACCAATAAATGATGCATTCACTGCAATTCATGACAAATTCCATTTTAATAAGCATATAAATTGACAAACCATAATATATATTTCTTCGAAGATATTTGAGACATTATTTGTATCTTGAAAATGAGTGAATACCATTTGCACCTTTCAAACTAAATCGAAATCGGAGATGAATGAGTAATTATTGGAGTCATAATATATCAAATAGGTATTGGGTTATGTTGTTTTATTAGTATTAGAACGTTCAGCAGAATTAAGAAACGATGGATTACGCTAATAATCAAGTTTGTTGGGATGAACGCGGCCATTGTCAGATTATTGAGTCATCTCTTTGAAAAATCATATTCCTTGATTAATTTTCACTGTTCCACCAATGTCGTTTTGCTCCCAACTATTTCCATCATGTCTCGAATGACGCTGAGCCTTTCAGTCTCCGCAAAATTTCTGTGATAATGAAGAAAACTCGACTGCTTTAAGCCTATTTTCCTTATTACTCCATTTTTATACATTAATGTATACATTAAGTTGCAATCACGAGTCAAATTGGCCCATTTATCTTGTCGGTCTTAAAACACTTGAGTGATGGTGAATATAATAATTTTTTTAAAATATGAAGCTCTCAGTTTTGGAATGTTTTATTAATAAGATACTTTGGTGCCAAAATTAAAATATTAAATAGAATATCAACAACAAAGGAACAGAAAACTAGAGAATAATATAATCATTTTTTCACTTTGTCAGTGTAAATTCATTTTATCGCCAACCGTCAGTAAAGCCATCAATTATTATCAGATTGATTTCCGGAAGTAAGCAAACAGTTTACCTTCCTTCACTTCATCTGCCGCTTTTGCGGCTATATTTGCGGCATTTGCGACATATGCGGCAGGTGAAGTATTTTGACTTTGACATTACTCGGAAATCATCATCTGTCAGTGTCACGCTTCTCCCTATTACGGCTCCATAATAGTTTTCTTGCGATTTATTTATAACAAATTATTGTTGGAACTCCTTTGACTTCAGGAATTAACATTTATAGTGCTTCAGGGTGTACCTCAAATTTAAATATAACAAATAATAAGTAGATTTGTTCTATATGTGCTGTTTACTTTGTCATAATAAAATGCAATGAGATATACCTCAGTTTCTTATATTCTGAGCAGTTGGCGATGAAATTTTGTATGCACCACATCAGTAAAGTGTCTTAATCGGACTCGCCTGTCATTCGCCTCGCTTCACTCGTCTCATAATTTCAGACTCGTCCGATAAAAAATCACTTCATTGCCTTGGTACATGAATAACTATTATCGCCAACCGTCAGTAAAGCCATCAATTATCAAATTGATTTCCGGAAGTAAACAAACAGTTTACCTTCCTTTACTTTATCTGCCGCATCTGCGACAGGTAAAGTAAAATGCGGCAAGTAAAGTATTTTGACTTTGACATTACTCGAAAATCATCATCTGTCAGTGTCACACTTCTACCTATTACACTCGATAATAGTTTTCTTGCGATTTATTTATAACAAATTATTGTTGGAACTCCTTTGATTTCAGGAATCAACTTTTATAATGCTTCAGGGTGTACCTTCAATTTAAATATAACGAATGATAAGTAGATTTGTTCTATATTACTGCTGATTACTTTGTCATAATAAAATGCAATAAGATATACCCCAGTTTTTTATATTCTGAATTCTGGGCAGTTGGCGATAAAATTTTGTATGCAACACGTCAGTAAAGTGTCTTTATCGGAATCGCTGTAGAGTTGGGACACTCTGATGAACTCAGTAACCCCGAATTATTCAACAAATTATTCAAATTATTCAAACCAGAAAGGAACTGGAATTAAAAGTATATCTTGTCAGAAATAAAGAACGACAATAAAACTATGCTTGATACACTTTCATAAAACTTCATGAACTTATTAGAGCTTGAAACTAAACAAAAAAAGATGGATGGAAAAAGATAGAATTAAAGAACTTCTAGATGTCGAGATCTCGAAACAAGACATCAATAATATTTTCCAATTGAAGGCTAATAATCGAAATAATCATCAATGAAAGTAGAACTTGCATATTTCGGAAAAAGAAAGGAATTTTACAAACTTGTAGTAAGCGCAAAGAGACTAATAACTGCTAATAACTTATGCAAGGATGATCGTGGAGACCGAAAAACATCTTAAAGTTGCCAAAGCACGACACTCATATGCCATTGTTAGAGGTACCTATAAATGGTTAATATGAATTGAGGAGAGCACACAACAACAATTTAAATAATTTGAAGTAAACGTCTTCATTTCATCGCGCCAAGTTTTTCTGCTTATTGTATCGGTAGGGTAGGGCGGGGCTAGTTGAGCATAGGGGCAAGTTGGGCAATCGAAATATCTCGAAAACTATTCACGGCACGCGAAGGCATCAAATAGCGAAAAGAAAGGGTCGCGGGATACGAACTCATCAGAAGACTGCCAGTGGCGATAGTCGATCGAGTGAAGTACAAACGCGCATCGTTTTTTTTGTAGCCAAAAAGTGAAAAAATTATAAAGCGGAATATTTCGTCTGTAATAGTTATATATTATCCGATTTTAATCAGATGAGTGTTAAGCTTCAATACATATACAGTACTTTTGATATGTATAAACATTTAGGGTATAATTCTAAAAGGTTTATTACAACCTCACTTTTGTTTTGGAATCTCGTATTGGGATTAGTTGAGCTTCTAGCCCCACGACTTAGAACTAGAGTTATATATTCTTTTTATTCTTTTCAGGATGCGGACATACAAAAGAAAGACTACGAGATGTTACTCTACTCAAAACTTAAATGATGCTGCAAACTAATAGACACTTTTGCAAACAGATAAATTCGTAACACTTCAGTATGCATAACAAGCCTTTAATACTTATCGTGGAGGAGCTATTACAACTCATATAAAAAAGTGCCCAACCAGCCCCGCCCTACCCTACTGTGAGTTGAGTTTTTATAGTTTATTTTTATTTTCAAGTATGTAATTTTTATTAACAGACAATGTTAAGACAAGGCAAGGGCGACGACCCAGTACTGTAGTGGAACGCGTTTGATTCGGTAATTGCAGTCAAGCTAGGTCGAACATTGTTAGTTCTTGGATGTGTGACCATGTCAGGGAAAACCATCGTATAGGGCCCGTACAGCCTGCAGCGGACTAGCATATCATAGTTCGCAGGCTGACATAGAGGCCGACGTTAAATAACAGAATAAAAAAAAAGACAAAGTATAGTGAGCGACTGTGATGTGAGGTTTACCCGGTAAGCTTTTTTTTGTGAAATAGAACATATTTCAGAATATTTAAGGAGTTATTTGAGAAGTTTAGTTAAAGTATACCTACTCAGGTTATTGCATTGTTGTTGAGCTTCTAACATTTATTTTTCTACATGTTTGTCATTGAAATATGTGAAAAAACGTTTTATTTATTGTGTACTTTTTTGTATTGAATAAAAAATATAAACTTGATAATTATTGCTTTATTTCCCCCATTTCAGGTATAATATGGTCCATTTTTTTACATTTTATTAAAATCAACTTGACTAAAGATCTCTGTGAATATCAGAGTTACGAACATACCAGGGGGTATTCACTATGTTTTATTCGACTTTATTTTGAAATGCTTGAATGGACTTGATATTTAAAACGCTAGAACACCCCCAAACCTGGGTACCAACAATCCACACCAGTTTCAAAATCTGATTAAAAATCAATAACTGGTTGTAGATTGAAAGCTTGGAGCTTCTTCCAATCAGCCAGTGATGCTGTCGTAGTTTCCTAACAGAGTTTTCTTGGTTTTGACCTATTGCAAGTAGAGCAGTATCGTCAGCGAATGCTGCAATAACTATAGGCGATTTCGTTCCGCTTTGGTACCCCACTTTGGTTTGTCAAATACATACCACTCGATTTCGTTTCGAAAAACTATGACGCCACGGTAACTTTGGTACCCTTTTTGGTCTGTCAAAGCACATACCGAGATCTGCAGCACGGTCACCTAAATTGGTAGCTTTCTATCCTTTTCTAAAGTTGTTTTGTCTTTCTTTTTATTCGTAAACAAAAAAAGTTGGTGGAAAGAATTTTGTATTTTTTTAAGTTTGTTTTTCATTCATTTTGTGTTGTAATGATGGAGTCTGTTGATTTTATTATAAATGGCAAGAAGCTGTCATTCTCCTCTTTTGATGCTTACCTCAACAATATTCGTCTTTTTGTGTTTTAATTGATCGGCAACGATCTTATGCGTTTATCGCTTTTTAGCTTATAATATAAATTTTTGTGGGGATGTGGCCTCAAAACTCCAAGAAAATATGTAAAAACTCAATAAACAATTTTAGCCCAGCCAATACATAAACATGTCAATTTCATCTATCAGCTGTACCAACTGGGCTCCAAACGACTTTGCCTGTTATTGGTAGTTTACGTCATAGCGGTGACGTAGATTTACCAATTGATTAACCAAAGTCCCTATCAACCAAAGCGGGCCGAAATCGCCTAATATATTCTTATGATGGTGGCTTGCTGGTAACAAATCAAGGACGCCACCCTGCGGCATACCCGCTTTCATGTCATTCAGGAAAGAGTACCCTCTTCGTGCTTGATTCTGAACAATCTGTCGGATAAATATGAGGTTAGGAAGTCGATGTATTGTTCTTGTAGCATTTTGTTCAGTGTAGTTAGGGAGGCGAATGGGGGATTTTTCGGGAATACTCGAGCGTGGCAGTTTAGATATAAGAAATACCTTAAACCTGATAGAACAACTTTGGAAAGTATTGGCTCTATATGTAGTTACGCGTTCCAGGATAGACGATCAGATTAGTAAAAAAAATCGATAGTCTGAAATACTCGAGCGCGTCAGATTAAGATATTGGGGGTTAATCTTAGTGTTTTAGGACTAAGTTTAACTAATCTGACGATAAGTCCGTAACGCCGCCGAGTTATATATGGTCGCGAACTTGTAAAAAAAACATTAATCCGGCATTCTCGAGCGCAATTTTATTTTTTTTATTTTGAAGAATATTATCTAAGACTTACTAAGAATACAAAATCTGCCGGTTTCCGCATGACCGAAAGTGTGGAGGAGCCATTTCGTCTCCCGAAAAACGCGTTGCGGCATATAAGTCGCGAACGATACATTTTACAAAAAAATGTTTATATGAAAAAAGGTAATTTTATTTTACACAAAAAAGGTCTTTACATTTTTGTCCAAAGCAAAACTTTGGGACTTAAAGTATCATGAAAACTCAAACTCCCGTTTTATGAGTATATCTCGAAAACAGAGAGTGTTGAAAAATTGATATGGAACAACGATGATTAAATTATGTAACTTTCATTATATCTCAAATTCTTTTTTTCTGAAGTTTCTCAACAATTTTCGTGGACTCGGAAAAAGTTACGCGTATCTGTATACAAAAGTATCATTAACATGCACAGTTTCATTTATTTATATCATTCAATAGCCTGTCGATCCTCAAATTGTTTTTTGGACGTACCGTAAGCAAAACGAAGTGAAGAATTGAAGCAAAAAAGAGGAATGTGCCATAAACATGTAATACAGTTGCTTCACAGAAATATGCCGTCTAGAAACAGAAGAACCTTTTTCGGTCAGATTAAGAGAACCCACCAATATCTTTGTCAGATTAAGAAAATATGCTTCGAGAATACCGAGATAAACCTTCCCTATGGAAATCTGACGCGCTCGAGTATTTCAAAAGAACTTTTTTTTTGTATTTTCAAAAATTTGTCGTAACTCATCGTCACGCCGAAATCGTCAGTTTTTTTAAAGGGAGCTTCCTTGGGGCCTACTTAACACCCCTTCCGAAAATCTGAGTAAATCGATCGAGTAAATTTTCTTTTCGGATTTTTGACTATTTCATATGTCTACCTCACCACACAAACCGGCAGATTAGTATACCGTTGTTATCAGAGGCACTTGGGGCATACCTGGTATGAATATCTGACGCGCTTGAGAATGCTCAAGTAACTGTTTTTTTACATTTTTAAAAAACCGTACACGTCATACCCACCGCTAAAATGGTTTTAAGCATACGAGATTTTATTTTCGAAATTACTTCATCTTTCGATTTTGATAGTTCTCGACGGCGCTCGAGAATGTCGCCATTTAGGGACCTCGCCTCCCTAACTAGTATAGTATGTATATCAAGCTTTCGTGCCATACTTTGTCGTTATCCAAAATTACTGCAGAGAAGACTTGTTCTTCTTCTAAAGCAAATTCAAGAATGTTTGTTTTCCTATGCACCAGGTCTAGTGAGTCCAAACTGAAAATCTGAAATTAGCTTACTAGATCTACTCGTATTTTCAGTCGCAGTCTTTTTGAAATCAATGTTTCAGAAAGTTTTGAAACTATTGGCAGAAAAATAGTAGTTTCATCGGATTTAATTCCATTGGGTTGTTTTCAAAGTTTTGGCAACTTTTCAGTACATAGGAACATGTTTCACTCTAAGGTAGGACGCACATCAAGGAAACATTTTTTTTTAATTCAATTGCAAATCTACAATCTACTCAATAAGTATCCAGTAATAAGTAAATTATGTGGTTTCTTCTGGTTAGCGTCTTTTCAATCTTCTCTGTTCCATTGGATCAGTATAAAGGTTGGATATTAGTGGATTTTGATGGTTTTCATTGCGGTTTTTGTTTCTCATTGCCGATGCCTGAATAACTTCATTGATGGTTGGAATACCAAGATCAGTATGTAATGTGTGGTTGCTTATAAACCATGGAGCATTAGCTATTATACGAAGAGTTTTAGATTGGATCGTTTGCAATATCTTAGTGCTCGATGGCTTACTGCAGCCCCATAGCTCTATGCCATAGGTCCATATTGGTTTTAGGATAATTTTGTATATTAGAATCTTATTTTCTATTGTTAACTGTGAACCTCTGCCGATTAGCCAGTTCATATTATGAAGTTTTAACTTGAGCTGCGTTTTTTAGCTTGTATGTGTTTCTTCCATGTCAACTTTTGATCCAAGTGTAGTCCAAATATTTGACACCACTTTTTACTGGAATCGGCATATTGTTAATGGTCACTTGTGGACAGACACTTCGTTTTGTGGTGAACGTGATTTGTGCGGATTTGTCATTGTTGACTTTTATTCTCCACTGATCTAGCCATGTATCTGCTCTTGTAGGGTCTACATCTCAAGACTTTATTGCAGTATCATCTGCGAAGGTAGCGATTAGAGTATTGTCGGTAGTTGGAATATCAGCAGTATACATAAGGTATAGATAGGGGCCAAGGTCACTTCCCTGGGGAACACCTGATTTTATGGGCTGATAATTGGATAAGGAGGTTTGGACTTTGACTTGTATATATCTATCACTTAGATAAGATTTGAGTGAAAGGAAAATATGATGGGGTAATTTTTGTTTTATTTTAAACAGTAGTCCTTGGTGCCATACTTTGTCGAAAGCCTGTTGGATGTCTAAAAATGCTGAAGCACATGATTCTTTTTGTTCTATTGCTTGCTTGATATTGTTCACCAATCTATGACACTGTTGGATTGTCGAATGTTGTTCTCTGAATCCAAATTGGTGTATTGGAATCAGTTCTTCTTTAGGTATGATTTCGCTAGTTCTATGTAGAAGGATTCTTTCAAAGAGTTTAGATAGTTGTGGTAGTAGGCTAATTGGTCTGTATGAGCTGAGCTCATGGTGAGGTTTTCCTGGCTTCGCTAACATGATTATATGTGCATACTTCCATTGTATTGGGTAATGATTAATTTGTAGTATTCTATTGAATATTGTGGTGGTTAGTACGATGGCTTTCCTTGGAAGATGTT
>CAJUYG010002658.1:0-28855 GCA_910591675.1 Galerucella calmariensis | reverse complement strand
TTAAAACAGAATAAAATGGGTATTTGAGGAGACCTCAGATTTTATAAAATTATGTAATAGGTACATCTGACGTTATAGATAAACAATTTTCATATCTCTCAGTGGTTGAGTAGTAAGCAATCCAGACTCTCACGCCGTAGACCCGGGTTCGATTCCCGTGAAAAAGTTTTTTTTTAATTGTTACTTTTATTTCAAAAAATAATTATTCTGCTTGATAATAATAACAACAACAGGTAGACGTTTGAAATATTTAGCAGAATATTCATTATTATAGATAGTGGTACGGAACCTTTCATGAGGGAGTCCGACTGGCAACATCTACTTAGAACAGCATCGTATATTTAAACAGCATCGTATATTTAAAAAATGAAACCGTAGCCCTATACAAATTTCAAGAACTGTACGTTTACCACAAAATTAGTGGAAACATAAAATTGAATTGTAAAATTTTTAATTTGAAGTTAGGTATATTACAGTTTATAGAAATTTTTATTTTCTAGATTTTTTCTTAAGTGGATCGTAGAAAAAATATGCTGCTCGACTCGTGTGGATTGTCTGTATCGCACTTGAAAGATTGAGCACTCCGCCTACGGCGTCGTGCTCAAACTTCGTCCTCGTGCGACATGGCCATCATATCCACACTAGTTGCACAAACTACAATTTCTTTCAAAATTTCAACACCCTGTATTTCGAAAAGTAAATGTGCTAGACCCCTTAATCGCGCAAAACAAATTATGGAAATAATAGTAAAAATTTATCCGAACAAATTCAAGTAGATCACTAGCACTGCGAATACCAGCTTTGCATAGAATTTCAATATATCATCGGTGGTTCAGTGGTTAGGATGCTTGCATTGTACGCGGGCGGCCCGGGTTCAAATCCGGCTGGGAGCATTTTATTATAATGAATCGCTGCTTCGTAAACGAGAGAGAGAGACTAAGGAGGCACAAGCACGCAAGGCACATAACGAAAAAATGTAACATAACGTTTCGTAACGTAACGCGACCCCCGGTCGCTCAAACATAACCTGGCATAAAGAACTAAAGTTCCAAAAACCAACAGTTACTTGGAAATTGTGACTACCCCTAACTCCTTGAACCAAATAAACCATTTTAATTCCGACAAAAGCGCGCATGCTAAATTTTACATAATAGCGTCAAAGTAGCAAGCTTACACATTCAAATTGAATATTTCAGGACGTCTCAGTTTTCTATGATAAAAGTCAGCATATATGTAGGGTGAACTTTGAATAATTCTACGAAAAGCTCTTTAAAATATTCAACACAAAGCACCGCATCTCCCTGTGGGAGAAAAGTCCGTAAACTTATATCCTCAGAGCCTCCAGCTATTTTCGACATAACTCATAAAGACAAACTACAAAAAACACTCAAGGTATAAAATTAAAAATAGTTTCAGTCCCAGCTTTATAACTATTACAAAGTAATTGGTATGTAACCCTGTTTTTCCCGGATTAAAACAGGACCCCAGAAATTATACTTGCAAAGTTCAATATGATATATTGTAGTTTTTGGATAAATAAATGAAAGAATGATTTTCTTGGAATAGTTTTCTCGAATTGCGATGACATTTCTCAGTTGTCATTTTGATTGAACAAGTGATTTCTTAACGGGCGAATGCTGTAAACATTAACCTATTAACTTTTCAATTCAATAACCGTTAACATTAACTTTTCAACTTTTCAATTAAATGACCGTTAAAATTAACTTTTTAAACTTTTAAATTAAATGACCGTTAACATCAACTTTTCAATTCAATAATAGTTCACATGAACTTTTCAACTTTTCAATTCAATAACCGTTAATATTAACTTTCCAACTTTTATATTTAAAAACCGTTAACATTAACTCTTCAATTCAATAACCGTTAACATTAGCTTTTCAATTCAATAACCGTTAATATTAACTTTCAAATTACTCAACCATCAACTTAACTTTTCAATCAAATAACCGTTAACAATAACTTTCAAACTTTTCAATTCAATGAATGTTAACATTTACTTTACAATTTTTCAATTCAATAACCGTTAACATTAATTTCTCAACTTTTAAATTAAATAGCCGTTGATATTAACTTTTTGAACTTTCAAATTAAATGAACGTTAACATCAACTTTTCAATTCAATAAAAGTTAACATTAACTTTTTAACTTTTCAATTCAATAACCGTTAATATTAACTTTCCAACTTTTAAATTGAATAACCGTTAACATTAACTTTTCAATTCAATAACCGTTAACATTAGCTTTTCAACTTTTCAATTCAATAACCGGTAACATAAACTTTCCAACTTTTCAATCAAATAACCGTTAACAATAACTTTTCAACTTCTCAATTCAATAACCGTTAACATTTACTTTACAATTTTTCAATTCAATAACCATTCACATTAACTTCTCAAATTTTAAATTAAATACCTGTTAATATTAACTTTTTGAACTTTCAAATTAAATGAACGTTAACATCAACTTTCCAATTCAATAATAGTTAACATTAACTTTTTAACTTCTCAATTCAATAACCGTTAATATCAACTTTCCAACTTTTAAATTGAATAACCGTTAACATTAACTTTTCAACTTTCCAATTCAAAAACCGGTAACATCAACTTTTAAATTACTCAACCATTAACTAAACTTTTCAATTAAATTACCGTTAACAATAACTTTTCAACTTCTTAATCCAATAACCGTTAACATTAACTTCTCAATTGTCATCTGAACTCCGTTAAATCAAAATAACATCATTGGGATTATGAAAATCATATCATATTTTGTGTGTAACATTTGCGTAACTGGATAAACATGTATGTATGTATTAATATTATTATCATTATCATTCCACTTGCTTAGCCCTTTCTGGTAATGTCCACCTATCACGAGCGTATGTAAACGCAAATGGTATTAGGTTCATCAAGTACATATTTAAAAATTTACGGACAGTGTGACAAGTATAATGACAAAATTACAGCCCTCTGCAGATCAATGTATGTTTTTTTGTGAAGACCTTGTTTGGTGAGGCTGTCTTGTAGAGTTTTGGGACATCACCTCTACTTTCTCTGCATGCCACATCTGTCCTATCTCAAATGCAAGATCGGTGTATGATGCAATTTTCTCGTTGTATTATTATTAGATATTGCATTAAAATGCGTAAGACATAAGAAACTTTAATAAGCGTAGAGTTTTAATTGAACTGTGACTGTGAGAGATTGAGGTGGATCCCAAATCAACGTCCGTCAAAATACCTACTTTATATTCTGGGATCAACCTACTCGTCAACCCTGAGCGTTAACTTCTAATTGATATTCTGTCTATAACTCAAAAACTCGTTATTGAAGATGAACAATTTATACTAGTTAATGAGCACTTAAATCAATCTTAAAACTTTTTCTGATTGGAAGACTATACTCTGTTTTTTAATGAGAGGAATATAAATTTGCAATGAGTGACACCATTAAACACAGTGCGAAAGATAAAACTTTTCCCTAAACTTGCAATGACAGTTTTTAAGAATTTCGTAGGGACGGGCCACAAAACCAAAGACTTCTTGAAACCTGAAAAAACTGAAAATGAATAGCCAGCTCTCAAGGCTTTGCTATCTGATGGAAGTTATATAAAGAAATAATTTATTTCTTAAAACAAAATTTAAAAATCAGCCAACCTTTAACTGTAGTTATCTGGCTATAAAAAATACTTAAATACGCTGATGTCAACTTAATGTTGGAGTATGATATCTAGTAATTAGCTCTTAAGCCTCTCCTGTATCTGTAAAGTAGGAAGACTGAGTGTAGGCTCACAGTACTAAGGCCACATGTGACCCATTGTACATCCTTCCGAGGAGTTGTCCTCCTAAGTCATCGTCCTTCCCAGGAAGGTGGACAGGACACTAGGAGACATCTCTTTTATATCGGCAGGTGTAGGCTAAGATTCACCAAACACACACTCTCTTATTGACGATAACTCCGGACACTCGCATAAGACATGCCTGACAGCATAGAGGTGTGTCCACTTACCCCATAGTATGGAGGTGTTTCCTTAGTTGACAGTGGCCAGTCAGAAATCCTACTACTAAAAGTAGGTTCTTCCTGGCCATCGCCAAATATTTCTTCGGCGCCAGCTTCCAGGGTCGCCCAGGGTGATCCTGGCAAGACTGCATTCTTTGATTCCATTCCATCTCTCAAGGGATTGAGCATGGGTGTAACGTTTGGCTAGTTCCGCAATAGAGTACACGCATATTTCATATTTTGCTTGGATATTAATTCATAATAGTAAATATGATATCAAATATTACTAATAATAGGAAATATACCAGTTTCCATTGGAAATTACTTCCAAATTTTAAAATAAAATTCAAATTTCAATGCACACTCCGACCACAACCCGAGGATTGCCGAACGCTACCGATGATACGTGTGATGTCATATCTCTTGTGTTTACTTATGTCAATATGGCCGGTATTGCATTAGGTTATATGTAGTTGTGTGTTTATATTGTATTTTAATCAACTATTAATTGCTTCATCGACGTAAAAATATCATTTATATTTTTGTTTGAGACCAGACCATTACGTGTTTGTGTGTGCTTTTTTTATTTCTAAAAGTCAACGTAAAGTGGAAAGTGGACATAAATATTCGAAATTTCCGATGAAATTTTAAAACTTCTGGAAGAATATATTTTATTCACTAGTTCAGTGTTCAGTGATGATTCTTTCATATTTTGTGAGTAAAGATATGGCTAGCGAAGGTTTTGTAAAAGCACAAACTGATAACTTGCCCAAAGACTCATTTATGCTGCTTGAATTTATGAAGTCAAACAGCTGCTTCAATGCAGAGGAAATAAGAGGAGTTAAAGCATTATCGTAAGTACGATTTAAACTATTAGTCCATGGAAATCGTACTTAAATAGGGGTGCTGCCTTGCATGAAATAAGGTAGTTCTGATTTTTTGATATGTTGTATCTGATGTGGTGATAACAAATCCAAATTTTCGACCTCCAAAGCCCTCCGGATCATTGTTAAATATCTCAAAAATCTTCAATTTTTCCAACTTTTTTCAGGTTTTGCCAATATTAACCACCAGAAAACGAGACTAATTTCGTCCTTGTAGGTTGAATAGTTTCTGAGTTATGTGTGGCCTCGGAATGTGTGTGGGGAAATCGCCTCCAGGTATATCATATACTTGAAAAATCGATAAGGGTCAAACGTAACAGTGGTTTTTGATGGATACCCATCTGACGCATGAGAAAAAAATACCAAAAGCTCGGAACGTCTTCGTAGAACTAGAACAACGTCCTCTCCTGATGTTATCTTCGACGAAACAACAATTGCTACAGTTCCTCAAGAGAAGTTTTTATTAAACGACAGGAACAAGGACTTATCGACATGCTGAAGGTGCATCTAAAGAGGGACAAAATTGTAGCCCTACAGGCAGAGGAAGATGCACTTATTTCGTTTATTACTAATCTCATCAGTTTTGGACATCTGTATCTCAAAAACTATTAGGTCTAATTGAACGAAACTAGTGTCATTTTGTTTGAAAGATTAGCCCCTCTCCATTATTGTTATGATAACTTTCTCGTAAAATAGTTTCTTGATGGTTAAACCGACAAAATCTAAAAAAAATTGTATTTTGGAAATTCTGCACAATTTTTAACTGCCATTACTCAGAAACTATTCAACCTACAAGGACGAAATTAGTCTAGTTTTCTTGCAAATTTTGTTTGCTTAAGATTGTATATAGCTATTTATGCCGTAATATTAGTTCTTGGTGGTTAAAATTGGCAAAACCTGAAAAAAGTTGAAAAAATTGAAGGTTTTTGAGATATTTAACAATGATCCGGAGGGCTTTGGAGGTCGAAAATTTGGATTTGTTATCACCACTTCATCAGATACAACATATCAAAAAATCAGAACTACCTTATTTCATGTAAGGTAAGATGTACGAATTCCATGGACTATATTATGTTTTATATATGTATACCAACCATATTTCGATGTGTGGTCGTGAGAAAATGATGTTTTTATGGTTGATTCCTAGACATATAGGTACATAACTTCAAACTATTTAAGAATAAAAATTACCAGCATAGAAGTAGGTACTTACATTAAAATGGTCTTCACAAACAAAAGTAATGCCCTTCTGTATATAATGTATTTTTGCTTGCGCCACCAGGTAAAGTAACAAATATTTTGTCTGGAGTTTTAATAGACGTTGATTTACACAGAAAACTTGCAATACTTGGAATACAAGTTTTTTTTTGGCTTTATCCATTTTTAAAGCTTTCAGAAACAAATTAGGTCACAAAAACCCAGAGCGTGATACACGAATAATAACGTAAACAAATGACGTCACACCATGGGGCAGCCATCTTTATGACGTTTCGCGCGTTTTGGCGGACTTTCAAATTTTATGATTTCAAAGCGTCAATTCCCACCAATAGCAAAATTTATGCTTGTACCCTATTGTCGAAGTCGTCAGGCCGTAGGTGTCACTGGGTCCCCACATTTTTAGTCCAGCCGCTTCCCTGACTAAAGAATCGGCAATGTGATTACCTTTACTCCTGTCGTGCCCTTTAACCCACCTCAGGATAATATTTTTATCTGCCGAGGCATCAGCTAAATCTTGGTGGCACTCTAGTGCTAGCCCCGATATACCACGTTGTCTGTTCAAGGCTAATAGGTAAGGCTTGTCAACTATCAGTGCAGATTTTTGTGTTTTTGACAGAAATTCCTTTTCTGGTTAGTTTTTTTATGGCAATTGAGATACCAGCCAGTTCTGTTTGAATCACGCTAGTACTGTTTCCCATTCCTCCCCTCTCCGTTCATATATAAGTAAATTTTTGAGAAATAATTAGATATTTTCATATTTGAAATGTTGTCTGCAATGTTTACGTTTCACACTTGGAGAAACTATCTGCCAAGCATACATTTGCGCCTTAGGAACGCGTTCCCATTTTAATATTGGTCAAATATGTAGAGGCAGGAGAGTATCATCATGTAGGATTCATAGTAGTTCTGGAAATAAGTTCAATTTAGAATTCTTGTGTCGCTGATTTTAAATTTCTGGCAACTATGCCAAAATTATTTTTGGTTGTTCCGGAGGAAGCGGTCAGAAATCTTGAGTAGCATAAATTTTGGATGCCCACTTCCTCATATTGCTTGGATTATTATACTTTTCAAAACTCGCTAACGCAAATAAGTGGAGTCACTGAACAAATCTAAATATCCAAAGTGTAAATGGAATAATTGATCATATAAAGAGGGAAGTTACGGTACAAAAGTTGGCTGCCGTATCCGGGGTTGCCAGACTTATGTTGTCAAAATCAGACAATTCTACCAGAATTTCTTGTGTTGGTTTGTCGTTTTCATGAGCACTCTATAGTTTGTTATTTATTGTGGAAGATATAATCTGATATTTTCATAACTATTTAAAAGAGAGTATCGAACACTGCGTCTTAATGCATGAGTCTTTATCAAGTGGTTGCAAGGAGATGGTAGCATCCCCAATATCAATATTTTGAGAGATAACGGTGGATCGCTAATTCCTATTACTTCTGTGAGAGATGTAAGTTTTCAATATATACATTAGGTTCGTTCCAACCAGCAATTCTGTTATCGTACGTAACCAGTAATAGAACTATTTAATGCGCATGCGGCAGAGAAATGAATAAAATGACTGGTAATCTCTTACCAAACGGTTGGAACGTATTTTGAACTAGTTTATTATATAGTTGAAATAATACCCTTCTTGGTGTGCGTCATCGATTGTTAATGTCTTTCTAACACATTACGTAGGAAGAAATGGAAAAAAAGGCAGGTCGGTGATTAATCCTAATCAAAATATCACAATAATGAACCGTTTAAATGTATTAAAAACGTTAACCCTAATCTTTGACTTACAAAAATTTGATTGGTTGGTGTTTAGATTACGCTCAAGCTCAACCTATCAATCGAAAGTTTAAAATACTATGAAGGCGTTACTTTCGTAGCGGCAATAAGTCTTACGTCTTTTTCTACTGTCACACTGACAGTTCTTGACAGGTCTGTACTTTGTTGTTTACGGTCAATTATTATTTATGAGAAGTGAATATTAATCTTATTGTTTTATTTATATGAATAATACAAAAATATGCATGAATACACGGAAAAACATCAGTATTTTTGAAGATCTCAAGTATTTTCAGTTAGAAAAAGAAGCTGTTAATTATTAATTGTATAGCCTTTTCGAATTTGGCTAAATACAATCCTGATGATCTTATTTATCAAATTTAAGGTTAGCTATATGTCAAAATAGTAAATAAAATAAACGACATGCCGAAAACCCGGATATACGTCACAATCGATGACGCACACCAAGAAGGGTATTATTTTAACTATAGTAGTTATTTTATTAGGGATGCTGCATTAACATCAATCAGATAATGAAAGTATAAAAACAAGACATTTTATTTGTAATTATAAAGCCTTCAGGCTTGAAAATACATAGAAATAAATACAACTCACTTATAAAAACCGAAATGGACACTTTCAACCTAAATATCCAATTAGTAAAACTTAATACTAATAATATCACCTATATCAAAATATCACAATAATAGAAGTATTTGTAACCTTAATAATTATGTAGGTAAATGGCAAAATCATATGTATGTTCTATTTCAACCATTTTTCAATTATATCATAAGTAGAATTACTTTAGCAGAATATAAAGTGATTTCGGATTCCATTCTTCCCTTTTTTAATTTATCAACGACTACACAAAGAAACAGTCTGTAAGAAACGGTGCACACTATTTTCAAAACAGTTCAAAAACTAAAAACTCACTTTCATATCCTATTTACACATTCCATAAAAAACAAATTTGACAGTTTAAAATGAAAATGTTGCCATTGCGCATGTTTCTTAATTTCAGAGCTGTCGATACTCGCTATCAAGCAAGAATCGTTTGAACGGTAATTTTACTGGTCCACAAACGGGATGGAACAGAGAACTGATAGTAATCGAGAGTTCCGAACCAGTAACTTCAGGTGGTTGGAACGATTTTTTTCAGCTGCGCATGTGTATTAGTAATATTACTGTAAATTACTGGTGGTTGGAACGAACCTATTGTTACTTAAACTGCAATAACGATTCAATTCAACGTGTGCATGAAGATAGCATTTTTCAGTTAAACTTATGGTTTCAAACTTGGACATCTTGAAATTTTTGTATTTACTCATCAAAATTTTATAATTTTTGCTCTTATTTTTAAGTTGAATGTAATATTATACAATAAACATCTTATCAACATAATTTTATGACAACAGCTGGAAAAAAATTAGAACGTGGCAACGATGTAAGACATCTGTCATGTTTTGTTATTGCAAACTTATTGTAAATGAACTATAAGGATGTTTTCAAAACAACTGAAGCTTAATACAGAAATCAATAGAACACTTGGGAAAATCTCAAAATGTCTGTTCGATATCTGACAGGATTGTCTATGATATTATTTTATCCAGTTTTATCCATTCTAGGATTGAATTATATTCGAGACCATGACAAATAGCAGACTATTATTTTCCCAGTAATTCTATCGAAAGTAACTTGTATTTTGACAATTTTATGAGACCATATGAACATTAATAATGTGAATAACTCCCGAGAGCTAAAGCTAAAGCACTCAGGAGTTAGCCTTTGATAAATAATAATGTTCGTATAGTCGAATTAAATTGTCTCTTTCAAAATACAAGTTACTCAACATGAATTAAAGAAAATAATAGTCTTTATTTGTCATGGTCGAGTGATATTCTGGAAGATTATTTCATGAACAGCATAAAATGATTCCTATAATAATATAATTATTATAAATAATGAATGTATGTATTTTGGGGTGACAATAAAAGATCGTTTGTCCTCCTTTACTTCTACTTAGTTTCTGAGGAGAGTCTCAGAAACTAGTAACTCTTTTAGTCCTATTTCCCGGAGGAAGTTTAGGATGTCTGCCGGCTTCAACTTATATAGGTAAATGTTCCTCTTCTATCCAGTAATCTCCCAGGTGCTGTGCTCTAGGATTCTGATGTAATGTGCAGCTGGAAAGTATGTGGATGGAGGTTTCTTCTTCCATGCCACAAAATCTGCATTATTTTTCCTCCACTATTTTGAGCTTTTTCAGGTGCCCATTCAGACGACAATGTCCCGTTAGGATCCCTGTTAAAACTCTTAGCGCAAATTTACTTTGACTTATGCATTCATTCGATCTCAACAGGTTGTAGTCACTCAGAAGAGTCTTTGATTGTATAAGCCCTACTAGATCTTTCCAATGGTCAGATCTTCTCTTTTTCTCGGCTGTACCTATTTCTTCCAATATTAGATACATTGAGGCTGATTCCGCAAATGGGGTTCAGGCCCCCAGAAAGGTATTTCATTCCCCCTCTTTGCTAGTTCAGCTGCTATTTCATTTCCTTCTATTCCAGTGTATCCTGGAATCCAAAGTAAGGACTATATTGTTCTCGCCTAGTTCATTGAGTTTGTCTAGGCATTCCCACACCCTTCTGGAACTGATTACACAAGAGCTCAGTACTTTAATGTCTGCTTGACTATCCCCGACATTATGATAATCCTTTGTCTTTTGTATCCTTTATCAATATTGAACTGGGCGCACTTTTTTATGGCGTGGATTTCCGCTTGAAAGATACTTGGGGTTTTTCCCCAAGCTTTCAGAGTGTTTGGTTCCTGTCCCGAACACTCCTATGCCAGTTCCTTCTATTGGTTTTGAGCCGTCTGTGTACCATTGAATGGCATTCTTTCCAAGTCTGGTAATGGTATTTGGATCCCATTCCTTCTTGTTGCTTAACTTCGTAACGAATTTCTTTGAAAAGTTATACTTTTTCATCCTACCGTCTTGAGACATGTCTCAGGTTGTCTAATTTCTAAGAAGTTAGAGGGTGGTTTTTTTAATGATTTAAAAAATACTCGCACCAGCACCATAGATAATTCCAGTTGGTGACGCCTTGTGAATCTCTTCTTGTATCACCTATGTTACTGAAGTTGAAGCTTGTGTTTCTTCTAGCTGCCGCAGTCTATTCATAATTGTTGTGATGTTGCTCAATGAGCTGGAGATATTGTTTTATAGATGATGCATTATTGTAAACCAGTTATTCTTATCAGTTCCTGTTCTTGCACGCCAACCTACGCTAATTCTTCCGTACAGCGACTGGAATAATTTATTATTTTTCTTTCCTCCACATAAAAACTAATACGTTCTGCACCAGCTTTCATACATTTCGAACATAAATTTTTCCGATAGGACAATTTTTGTACCAAGCAGATCACTGTTTTTTCTAGTGCGGATTTGGAGTCAAGAAAAAACGGTCGCTGGTTATGTGACTTCCTCGGTAGCTTAGAATTTTCAAGAAAATATGTACTGGGCAACGATTTATATTTTGGCTGTGAGCGTGAGCCATTTAGGTACTGTCTGCGCATTTCCCATTTCCCAGTTTTTGTAAACACATGATTATATTCGATTCTGCCAGAGTAGATTCCATCATAGTATTTCGTTAGACCACCAGTACTGTCATATGGCATTGCTAAAGTAATGGGATGGTGGAAGCCAGAGTTACACCCAGTAAAACTGAAACTTAACCTGACGTGGCAATAAAAAAACATTTTATGTGTAAGCTGTTTTCCATCTTATTCGGATAAGATGAGCGGTACATTATCAGAATAGTTGATTGGATCGTTCGGAAAACAATAGGGTCTACCCGCATTTCCCAAGAAATTATGTTCATCCTTTCCATACAAAGGTCGACTTCCTAATCAGACCTTTGCGGTTTACTACTCATCAATCAAATACCCAAATCAACTGGTTTCTCTATCGAGTGGTGATACGTATTATATTCAACGAAAACGGTGGAATATTTGTGACCTCAATGCATTGAGTTTGCAGTGGTCACCTTTTTGTCCCACTTTGCACACATGAAACTTTTTAGTTTTATTCTGGTTCCGTTTTAGTTTCTAGTTTAAAAAGGTTTTGTGAGTCCTCCAGAGTATGAAATAGTTTTGAGTGTATTGATTTACGCGATTTACCATCGAGAACTTTTAAAGCTATTGTCACACTATATCAATCAGTAGTGCAAATTCCAACAAAAGCAGGCAAGGAGTGGTAGGACAAGGAATGCGACAATAAAGTAAGAACAAAGAATCTGTGGTTTACCTGTGAAAGGAGTTAATGTAATATTGTGAACATCACTTAATTGATCTACATCTAAATTTATTAATTACTTTTCAAAAGTTTCTTAAACCGAATATTTAAGGGGAATCTATCGGCAGCGATTTGACAAAATATCGAAGTATTTTTGGCAAAGAATTTTGAGGTAATGGATGTATTGAAAATTAACAAAAAAATATATCATGTAGATTAATGTTGAACTTAGAGTTCTCATCGAATAAAAACTTTGAAATGCTAACCAAATTTTGTTGAAAAAAATACGAATCATGAGGTAATTACACATATTAAGCAAAGTTTGAGCCCTTGTAAAGAATTAAATATGGATTAAATGGAAAAACTAATTGATAAGAAGTCTAATTTGAAGCTTTATGAATACTATATAAAAATCTCAGAATCCTCAAATTACTTATGACCGTACAATTCCTTATTGAAATTCGGTTGCTACCAATAAAATATCGGATAAAAATCCATCTCTCGCTTTTCTATCCTTCTATGACTGACATTGTCTCTCTGCTTCGGTAGTCGCGTGCCGTTCCATTGTTGATACAACGCTCGCCGGTCACGGTGGTCTCCCAGTTCAGTACTGACGAAGCTTGTAGAGTAGTACGTGAACCAAAATCCGCTTGGACCGCTTGGCTACCTACATGTTGCGGAGCTTTCATATTTATAATAAAATTTTCGTTATGTGAACTTAAACGTGAGGACGTAGGGAAACAAAAAAAAATACAAAGCACAATTGTGCAAGGTCGAATTTAGTAGATGCCCCTTAAGGAGAAAACTGGAAATTAAGAATTCCCACTTTCACTACAAATACAAAGATGAAGTTAGTTTAGTTTTATGAACTAATAGCCAGTAACAAAAAGTCAATTCAAATTTGAAGTTTGAAGAACTGTCAAAGTCTATAATTTATAATAATGTTTTATTTTTGTTTTGTTAATATTTTTTTATATTCAAGTTTAGCTAGTTTTAACCCTTACTCTGTGAAGTTATATATAGAAGATGTTGTGAAAATAATAGTTTAACTAACTTGTGCGGAAAGTGATACTCTTCCGCACGGCAGATGGCCGAACGACGCTTCAGCTTTACGCACGTGTTAGGTACACTATTTTTTCTATTAGCATGCGGAAAAGAACCCAAAAGTTAACTTATAGCATTGATTATGCTATTATTATTTGACATTCATTTGATTAGCTTTATACCAGGGCCATTGAAGAATTATTTAAATATACGTTTTTTTTTATTTAAAATTATAGCAAACTTCTAATAAATTTCTTAATTTTTCAGTCATTTGGTGAACTTCAACCATACAAATATATATTTTGAATATTCAAATATCAGTATACTCCCCAAAAACTTAACAATTTTACTTTCCAACTAGTGCGGAAAAATCGACTTTTCCGCACGCTAGTAGAAAATAGTAGTAGCGCAAAGCGTCACTTTTCCCACGAGCGCAGAAGTTTAAGGCACGAGCCGTAAGCGAATCGCGCAAATCTAGCGAGTGGGAAAAGTTATTTACGTACAAGCTGTACACAATATTTTTTCTACAACCACATTTATTAATGAAAGAAATACATTAATTTATATAGTTATTTCATTTAAACTTTGAACAGAAAGAACTTACAATATGAAAATGAATAGAAAAACCATTGTAAAACTTGAACAATTTTGAATTGAAACCTCAGGTAACAAATTTTCGGTTGCAGTTCTAGCATTTTCGATAATATCTGGAGGAGTATTTTAATTTTCACAAGATAAATTATTTTCATCTTGGTTCATAACTCCTAAAATGATGCTTAATAGGTTAATGTTTTTAAAATTAATAAATTATAATAAATAATGAAATATTCACTTACTTTTGGTTTGAATTTAAAAATTGTACACCAATAAAAAATTCACTATTAGGTTGAATTGTCAAAAAAAGTTAACAGGTCATAGGTAGCTTTGTTTGACATTTCGGTGCGGAAAAGTGCCATATGCGTGTACTTTTCGCATTACTTTTCCAACGGTTATCAAAAGAATTGAGAAAAGGCCTGCTTTGCGTATAAAAATTTTTGTAGAAAAGCGTGTTTTGCATAGTGGTTGTAGGAAAAATATTTATTATATTTAATATTCGAAGTTAAAACTCTGTCAATATCAAATAAATCTTGTTTTGTATCATATTGCTCTAATACAAAAGTAAGAACGTCTCGTGAAAATTGTGTAACTCCTAAGTCATTAAATATTAAAGCAATACAGGGTGTCAATTTGAAGACTTACAATGGGCTGTATCTCTTGAACGAAAAGAGATATCAAAAAAATTTCAAAACCGTTTCCAGGGTAGAGAGGGGGAGCTAAAGTGACATGAGAGAAAATGCTGCCCAAAAAGGGCCTTCCCTAGCCCAAGAAGACTTAAAAACTGCTTGCGTATCACAACGATTAAAAACAGCTTGGTTCTCATGAATATTTACTGGAAATTGGGATTGTAATTGATGCGAATGAAGTAAAATGGATATAAAAACATATTAATCTTGTAATATTTTATGTTTTTATGATATATAACAGAGCGCTCTTTTTCATTTGGCTTATACTCTATACTAGCCCACGGCAGCTCGAAAAAAGCCCCCCAATTCTTTCGAGAAGATTTTGTTGCTTGTATTTTTCACATTTTTAATAGTTTTTTTGTTTGTTTTATGTCCTTCAGTCGATTTATTTTATTGTACTCCCCCTAACTACGCCCGTGTAAAAACATATTAAAAACTCACCATTGTGGCATTGGGAGTTTTACAGACAACTCCCAGTTTGCAATTCACCCGAAAATAAACGCAAATATCTACCACAGTAATTTATTAGGTACTCAACCTAATTATTAATTGTTATTTGAGCAAAACAGTATTCACTCATTCTTGCAATTATTTAAAATATTAATTAACTTACCTTATAATTACAGCTAATTGTGAAGAAATTAGGCTCAGATGGCACTTTGGAAACTGTCCTATATAAATTAACTTTCCGAAAATAGTCTATGTTCAACCGCAAAACACTTGGTATCGATAACAATGTATTATTTATTTAATATTAGATTAACGTATAACACTAAAACCCGAAAAACAACGATAACAAGATGTATAAAAACTGGATAATACTAATTATTGCTTTTTTCCAGGACTCTTAACTAAACCTATAAAAAACGTTCAACAGCTTCAATTGCAACAAGTTAAATATTGATAAAATTGAGCAAAGATGTGAACACAGTTCTTCGTAAAACACATATGTTTAAAAACCCACTTTTCACTCGTAACAACTTCCAACACGACTACTAGACATCACTTAACAAATTTATGTTGTAATAATAATAATTTCAACAAATTTTCATTCAATATTTGCAATAAGTAACAATACACAACATTCAGGCAGATTTGTTTGTCAGTGTCTCTCACAGATGATTGTGATTGTTATTTGAATGCTGAAGATGGCGCTAGTACATAGAGCGCGGTAAGTTGCCTAATATTGATTTTAAATTGAAGCTTAGGCCCGCAACTCCAAGGATTGCGACGGCATAGATACTACGAGGGGAGGCTAGAAAATATTATATGAAAATTCTATACCCAACTTGCTTGCTTGCAATTTAGTTCACGATTTTCCTTAATCTTTAATTTAAATCCGGATTTCTTGCTAATCTTATTGTACTCTTTGTAGCGCATATATGTTGCGGTAAAAGTATATATTGCGGCAATTGTGCACATTTTCCGGTAAATGTGCACAGTTGCCTCCTCGTTTGGGTAATGTGCATTCAACTAAAATTTACAATTTCAAAGAAGGGAAATGTACAGGGTGTCCCAAATTGGTGTGTTTTGCAAACGAAAAACTTTTCAATCGATGAAAACGGAGAGCATTTAATGTGATTTTACATTCTAATAAAATTAGTTATAGGTAGATTACTTGTCTATTAGTTCTTTACGTCAGGTTATGTTTGAGCGACCAGTAGTCGCGACGCAAAAGATCTGACCGTTACGCGTTACGTTACGCTACGTTATGTTACGTTGCTTCGTATGTGCCTTGCTTGCGTGCTTGTGCTCTCTCCTTAGTCTCTCTCTCGTTTATGAAGTAGCGATTCATATGCTCCGGCCGGGATTCGAACCCGTGCCGCCCGCGTGGAATGCGAGCTTTCTACCACTGAACCACCGATGCTATATTAAAATTCTATGCAAAACTGGTATTCGCAGTGCTGGTGATCTACTTGAATTTGTTCGGATAAATTTTTACCATTATTTCCATAATTTTTTTTGCGCGATTGATCTTTTTTGTTCATTTCGAAGAAATTTATTTCAATATGATCGCGCAAAAAATGGTATAAGCATCTCGAACGTTAGGGGTAATTACAACGTTTGCATGTAGATTCCTCTCGTAAAATTGGACAAAATGATATGAGGATTTAGAGGACTAGCACATTTACTTTTCGAAATACAGGGTGTTGAAATTTTGAAAACTTGAATGTTTTAATTCGATAACTTTAAAATGGATGGATAAATTGATTTGACATTTGGCAGGTTGTTTTTAAATGTAAAAGGGCATATTTTGATAGAAATAGTAGTTTGTGCAACTGGTGGGGATATGATAGCCATATCGCACGAGGACGAAGTTTGAGCTCAATCGTTCAAGTGCGATATGGACAATCCACACGAGTCGAACAGCATATTTTTTCTACGATCCACTTGAGAAAACATCTAGAAAATAAAAATTTCTATAAACTGTAATATAACTTCAAATTGAAAATTTAACAATTCAATTTTATGTTTCCACAATTTTTTTTGTGGTAAGCGTACAGTTCTTGAATGTCCAATTTGTATAATGCTACGGTTTCCCTTTTCAAATATACGATGCTGTTATAAGTAGATGTTGCCAGTCGGACTCCCTCATGAAGGGTACCGTACCATTATCTATAATAATGAATATTCTGCTAAATATTTCAAACGTCTACCTGTTGTCGTTATTAATATCAAGCAGAATAATTATTTAAAAATAAAATTAACAATAAAAAAAAATCTTCTTCACGGGGAATCGAACCCGGGTCTACCGCGTGAGAGTCTGGTTTGCTTACTATTCGGCCACTGAGGCACATGCAAATTGTTTATCTATAACGTCAAATGTTTTACATAATTTTTGCTTAAAATTTTTGCTTTTTGCTACCGTGTGTCCCGCGACACGTTCTACCTTTTTATTTTTCTAATCTGGTTTAATTTTTTAATAATTATAATTTTGATAAATAAAATTGTCACACATCAGTACCTATCCTTATAATGAAATGTTAAATTTCGTTACTAAGTGTTCAATTTTTCAAGGGTGTTTCACCCGAGAACATCCATAAATGGTTTATTTGTAGCACCAACCATTTAAAATAGATATATAATATGTCACATCAGGTGAATGATAATTAAAAAAGGAAACGAAAAACGTCTCCCATTTAAAACAACATGACTTTGCATTATATTTCCTTATTGAGCCCCATAACAAAAAAGTTCTGTGCACCACTGAACTCTTTAATATTATATCTATCAAAAGTCTCCATAACGTTTTTTAAAAATTTTCTCAATTAAGAAGTTATAGTATCTTGTAGTTTTCGATAGTTTTCAATAATCGCCCTGTATCTTCCAACTGCAGGGAGTTACGAAAGATTTGATTAGACTATCGTTACTTTAACAAAAAAAGAAGTCATAACATCTTCACTGCTTTTCTTCTATCTCTTCTAGTTTACGAGATATCCTGCAAAACACACCAATTTGGGACATCCTGTACATTGAATTCACAATGACCATGTCGTTTTGGTAAATTTGAGTAAATTTAAGGAAAAGGGGAAGGAAATATAATCATTCTACTCTCCTTTCCCCTTAAAATATATCCAATACTTTGTAATGAACAATAATACCTACATTCAAGAAAGGGAAGGGGATATAATCATTGGAATTACCCTTCCCCTTCTTGATTAACTTGATATGCACGTTACAAAGTATTGAATGCATTCACCCTTCCCATTTTTGGAAAATATCCAATACTTTGTAACACGTATATCAAGTGATTCAAGAAGGGAAACGGCTAATCCAATGATTATATTTCCTTCCCCTTCTTTAATAACCTAGTGTGCATCACAATGCATTCGTCACTAAAGCAGTGCGATCAACATTTCTTGTTCGAAATCAAACTTAAAAAACAATTAGAGAAAGAAATATATTCACTATAAATAATTTTTTACTGCAACAACATTTTTAATTTATTTGTATTCCAAATTTTCTTAAAATATGAAGGTAAGAGTATACATTTACCAAAACGTAAAGACAAGTGTACACATATATTTGCCGGCAAATGTACATATACATCTGTATCTGTATCTGTAGAATAGGGAGGGTGAGTGTGTAGGCTCACAGCACTTAGGCCACATGTGACCCATTGTACATCCTCCCGAGGAGTTGTCCTCCTAGGTCATTGTCCATCCTGTCCTTCTCAGGAAGGTGGACAGGTCACTAGGAGACATCTCCTTTATATCGGCAGGTGTAAGCCAAGTCTCACCGAACACACACTCTCTTATTGACGATAACTCCGGACACTCGCATAAGACATGCCTGACAGTTTCATCTTCCTGTTCACACATCCTGCATAGAGGTGTGTCCACTAGCCCCATAGTATGGAGGTGTTTCCTTAGTTGACAGTGACTAGTCAGAAATCCTAATGTTAAACGTAGGTTTTTCCTGGTCATCGCCAAATATTTCTTCGGCGCCAGGGTCGCCCAGGGTGATCCTGGCAAGACTGCATCCTTTGATTCCATCCCATCTCTTAAGGGATTGAGCATGGGTGTAACGTTTGGCTGGTTCCGCAATTGTCGAAGTCGTTATGCCGTAGGTGTCACTGGGTCCTAGAATTTTTAGTCCAGCGGCTTCCCTGGCCAAAGAATCAGCAATGCGATTTACTTCACTCCTGTCGTGCCCTTTAACCCACCTCAGGATAATATTGTTATCTGCCGAGGCGTCAGCTAAATCTTGATGGCACTCTAGTACTAGCCTCGATATAACACGTTGTCTGTTCAAGGCTAATAGGGCTTGTCTACTATCAGTGAAGATTATTATGTTTTTGCCAGAAATTCCTCTTCTGGTTAGTTTTTTTTGTGGCAATTGAGATACCAGCCAGTTCTGTTTGAACCACGCTGGTATTGTTTCCCATTCCCCACTTAATCTTTAGGCTTAGTGCTCTCGTAAACTAGTAAACTCCACATCCTGAGCCTTCTTTCATTTTTGAACCATCTGTATGTATGCGTATTGCATTTGCAGCATCTGGCTCTGTGATCTGTTTTATTTGAATTTTGTAGGGTTTGTTAAACAAAAACCTGGGTTCAATTGCTTAACCTCAATTGGCCCACTCTTACTTCGGGGTTTACAGCAGCCGTGCGCAATCGTACCATGACACATGACCATGACCTCCTTGACGTGCAGGCCCAGAGGGGTCCATTGCTGCGGTTGGTGTTGTTCTCATGGCTCCTGTGATGTTTAAACAAGCCATTAGCTGTATTTGATATAATTTTTAGATGGCCGTTGCTTGTAGAACCTTCGGTCCCCATGCAATTGCTCCATACGTTAACATGGGTCTTATTATTGCAGTGTAGATCCAGGTGACCTCACGGGGTGACAGACCCCATGTGCGTCACACTGTCCTCCGACACTGCTCATAAGCCACATATGCTCTTTTTGCGCTGCTATATAGATGAGAGTTCCATGTTAGTTTCCTGTCGAGGATAATACCAAGGTATTTCACCTCTTCCGAAAAGTTTAGTTTGCCTTTGAAGATTTCGGGAGGTTTCAAACCCGATAAATTTCTTTTTCTGGTGAAAAGGACCATCTCAGTCTTTCTGGGATTGATCGACAGTGAGTGTTCCTTACAACATATTTCAATTAATTTAAGCCCATCCTGCGCTCTATCGCTCAGTGTGTTCACAAATTTGCCAGTCTGCAGTACATATACATTATATTCAGTTCACATAATATTATGTATACCTAACTTTTTCGAAAATGTACACATTTTACGGTAAACGTGTGCATTTCCCAAGAATGTACATTTACCGTAACATATACACAGAAAGGATTATTGGGAATCAGGAAAATTAAACAATAGACTGTATATAAGTAAATTTATCAATAGCGTTATTAAAATATTCCCCTCATCAGAATTGGATGAAAATAAATTTTAAAAATATAATTATGTAATCTAAATTTTAAGACACTTACGAATGCACCATCGTTTTTCCTTAATCTTAAAATTTATGTGACTAGATTGCAGGATATTTCCAAATTACAAGACAAAACAATAGTATATTAAGTATTAAAAACGGTAAGGGTTGTTTACCGGTCGACAGCAATGTTTGGAGGCTTAGCGTAGCGAAGCCTCCAATTTTGCTGGAGACCGGTATTATCCTTAACGTTCGAGATGCTTATACCATTTTTTGCGCGATCCTATTGAAATAAATTTCGAATGAAATAATTTAAATTTCGAAATGAACGGAATGTCAAAAGTGACATTTATACTTCTCGATCAGTTTGAAATATAATTTGCATTTTGGTGAAATTGTTTTTCTATTTATTAACATTTTATATTGTTCTGTTCGGTTCTGTTCATAAAAAAATATGAATCTTCTAATTTTGTTTGTTCCCTTTGTGTAATAAATGAAGTAATATACACTCAGGTGCAAAAAAAACGGGCCCCCTATTTTTTCTCAAAATCTGCTATATTTGTTTATTACTTTGGCTTTTGGTTTACACTTTTTATATTTTACCAGCAAAGGACTTCCTCATGGTAAAAAAAGACAAGAATATGTTACTTAAACTAAACTTAATAAACAATGACATAAATAGAGGAAATACTTAGTAAAATTTATGTTAACAACAACTTTAGAGGTACAAAAAACAAAATTTAACACATAAAATAGACTTTAGTATTTGGTATTTCCTCCTCTAGCCCTAATTATTGCTTGCATACGGCGTGGCATCCCACTAATGAGCTCACGAACTGCATTCTGAGGAATATTCTCCCATTCTTCTTGTAGAGCTACACGAAGCTCATTTAGTGTGGTTGGTGCTATAGCACGACTTCTAAAACGTCTGCCTATCATGTCCCACACATGTTCTATAGGATTTGCGTCCGGAGAACATGCTGGCCAGTTCGTCTTTTCAATGCCAACCTCTGTCAAGTATTCACTGACGCATCTCGCTGAATGAGGTCTAGCGTTGTCCAGCATCAGGATAAAGTTATCGCCAATAAATGGAGCAAATGGAACCACCTGACATGCCAAAACTTCCTCAATATACCGTTGTGCAGTCAGTGAGCCCCCATTGATAAACACTAATTCCGTAGAGGCTTCACTTGATATGCCTGCCCATACCATTACGGAACCTCCGTTATAACTCAGCCTAGGGCTAAGAGCACATTCTTGGAATCGTTCCCCATTTCGTCTCTTTACTCGTTTTCGTCCGTCTGGTGAATGTAGCGAGAACCTGGACTCATCGGTAAAGAGTATATTACTCCATTGCATAAGATTCCAATTGCTATGTTCACGAGCAAAGTGCAATCTCGCTACCCGGTGACGTGGAAGTAACTTAGGCCCAGTTGCTGGCCTAAAAGCTTTTAACACAACTTCATGTAATATTCGGCGAACTGTCCATTTATTTACATATTTACCACGAACCTCCAGAAGTCGATTTCTTGTCTGTACTGAAGTCAAATGACGATCTCTTAGAGAATTTAGTACAATAAATCTGTCATCTCGAGCGGTAGTTACCCCTACCACTACCAGGCCTTCTTGTGTTTCTTCCAGTATCCCCAAAAAGTTGTAACACCCTTTGAATGGTAGAACGACTAACATTGAGTAATTGAGCCACATGTCTTTGGCTTCGACCATCTTCTACAAGAGCTACTGCTTTAGCACAATCTTCAGCACTTAAAACCATAATTAAGACTTTGAAATTGTCAACGTTGATATTGACAATAAAAAATTGCCTAGCAACCGCCCAACAATTGAAAACACATAAGCTCCTTTCGAATTGCATGAATGAAATATGGAACTTTTGAATTTGACTTTTCCAAAATGTTCTTTTTATATGTAAAACGAGAGAATACACATGTATTCCAACTTTTTGTATTTAGAAGGAAGTCCTTTGTTGATAAAGAATATCACTTACCGACGTGTTAGACTCAGACACCAGTTAACACAACCTACCGTCCTGACAACCGATACTGTAAATAAACAAAAAAGATCGATCGCGCAAAAAAGTTAATAACAGTTGGAATATATACTGGGTCTGTTTAAGAAATTGCATTTTCTGCGATAGCTTTGTGTTATTGAATCGTTCTTGCTTAGACGGATTGTTGAATCTGGGATGGATGAAAAAGATGGATAACTGTTATTTAGTTTGCTGCGACACAATGACAGACCCGGTATTGATTTGAACTGCATAATATATCGGTAATTTGGAAATAATGAAAGAATTAGTGGTATCACAATAACTATGTTATAAGTAAGTTTATCTCCTACCCAAAACTAATGAAGTTTGAGCATAACACAGCTAAAAATTTTGCGTACATTACAACAAATATAAAATATCTACAATTACAATATTTAAAACTACTAAATTTATCCGACAATTTAAAACAATATATTTTGTATATATTTTTACGAAAACCAGTATTTCCATGTATATATTTCATAAATTGTATAATCAATTTATTTTAACAATGTTTTTTTCACATAAGAAGAGCCCACTATAGAGTCTAGAAACTGCAGTCGTATGCGCGAAGAAACTGCACATAGACTCTAGTGGGTTCTTCTCATGTGAAACGGAGTATATTACATACTTGCTGTTTCTGCCTCCCAACAAAGTAGGTAGAACGTAAATAAAGAAAAATAGTATACACCACACGGACAGAAAGTTTGAGAGCCCTGAACTACGCGAAGCCTCGGGCATCATAGCGCACAGGGCGGGAATATCAAACTTTCTGCCCTTTGTAGTGTAATATACCATTTATCACTATATTTCTTATCAATTACTTGACTGACAAACATTTGTTACTGGCAACTTCACCAATATTCCTTGGCGCTCGAAGATTCAAAGTGCACCAGCAGTCCTTATTTTGTTATGTTTCAAAATGGCCCTAGGGTCCCAAAAAATCAGTATTCCGCCAATATCTAACAAAAATTAGAAGGAACAATATCAGTTGCAGACCGGTTTCGGCGTATTCGTGCCTCATCAGTACAAGGTAGATTATCCTGTGATTAGGTAGATTTCTTAACCATGCTTTTGTGATAAATAGCTTTGGCCTCTCACAAATGAGATTTTCTTTCATAATATTCAACAAAAATTATAATAGTGCACACAAAATTAGAATAAAAAAGTGGTTAGCGCTAAAATTATTAGATAGTTTTCAAATTACTTATATCCACACTAACTTAACAAATACTTTACCTACTTATATTACTACTTATTTCATATTAATACTGTTAACTAAGTGGTCTTAAGAATATACTATCTATAGTCTGTATCACTTTTAAAATATAGATTCACTCTTCTTGACTCTTCTTTGAACTTTTTTCATATCTCTTTCAGGTACATTTAATACAGAAATATTAAAACTGTATGACATCGTATAAATAACTTAGAGATTTATTTGAGTTGCACCAACACCATGAAGTAAGTAACCACAGCGCCAAGTACCTATAACCAAACAAGTCCCAATTATTCAAATACAATATCCGCCAAAATAAAAAGTACCAGAAATTAAAAATTAGATTTATTTTTTGATCTCTATAATTTAAATGTGCAAGATTTTCTCCATTTCTACGCAAACAAGCTTCATATCGATTTTGTAAGTAACTAAACATATTTATAGAAAATGGTTGCTGTAATTGCTATAGCTACTTTTCGTCCCGAGGATGAAGTTTACTTCCCGACGCGTAGCGGAGGGCAGTAATCATTCAAGGGAGGAAAAGGCATTCTACTACATATACAAATTCGTTTGAATCACTCATTTTTTGAATATCATTTTATATTTTGTTGATGTATTAGAATACCTAAAGTACCGATGGTGTACTCTGTGACCTAAGTCACTTTGAAACTGTTAATCTGTCAATAGACCATAGCATGCTATAAATATAATATTTCTGTCATAATTTCGAAAACCGGATGTATCTATGAATTGTCAAATTGTTAATGTAAGAATCGTTAAATTAAAATGAAGCTTCTGATTTCTACCATTTTGCAAAATACAGGGTGTTCTATGAATAAACGGTAATTTATACTTATATAATATTAATTAGTATAGGTCGTCAATGCCGTATAAGTTATTCCATTGATGACGTACCATGACGTCACTTTTACTTTTCCTTCCTAGGAAGTAAATAGTTATTTTCCTAACAAGTGCGGAAAGTGATACTTTCCCGCACGCGACTGCAATTGAACGATGCAAAGCGGAGTTCGCGCAAGCGGTCAAGGGCGGAAAAGACACTTTACGCATAAGTAAGGAACATTATTTTTTCTACGACCGTATATACAAAAAAGTAAACCAACCCATTTTTCAAAAGCTATTTTATTTTTTTATTATTATTATTATAAATATTAATAATAGAAACACAATTTGTTGCATTCTGTGAATTACTTAAAATTGCCGGTCCAGTGGAATATTTGGTGTTAACTGGTAAGTGTATGACGTTGATAAGGATGGCATCGGTTGCAGGTCACATAAAGATGACGATCACGGTGACGGCAACGGTTTTAAGTCATTTGTAGATGAAATAATTTTATTTGATTTTTTTTTATATCCAACCCGGGTGGTTTGATAGTTGTTTTATGACACCACTTTGAAGAATGTACAGGGTTATATCAAAATATTTCATTATTTTATATTTTCAAAAAATTCAAAATGCAACAAAAAGCTAGAAAATATGTAGATTTTATTTGACGGACTACTTATTCACCTTTTGTAACAATAGTTATAGCTTCCGAAGTAAAAAACTATCTAATAAGGTCAAAATTTGGATAATTTTATTTTCCCGCATTAGTGCACTAGTGACACTTTCAAAGCTAAAATGCGTGCGGGAAAGTGGATTAAAACGCACGGTCGTAGAAAAAGTATTTTCCGCCCTGGGGAAGAAAAGTACGACCTTGCTCCCTACAATGAGGCAGAGAATTGCATACTTTGGATAGAGGTAGGCGGAAAACATTTGTAATTGTTTCTCATAGCTCTGGAATAATAGCAGGTGGTTATTCCGAGTGAAATATTCTCTGTTTCATTAGGCCCCAAATGACGAAGTTATTTTAGGCTGCACACTGCTGTATGGCTAGCTGCTCCATCTTATTGAAACCATTTTGTACACACCTGCAGATTTCCTGAACGGCAAAAGTTATTTCAATTGTGACAGTGCTTCGGTGTTGTTTATTTTGGCGGATACCATATAAGTTCACTTTTTGCCAAGTTCAATTTGGGCTCAATATTTGGCAAAACACATTCTCTTCTCGGCTGTTCTCTGTATCTGTAAGAATTTGAAGGGTGGGTGACCCCACAGCATTTGGGCCACAATTGGTCCATTGTGCATCCTTCTGAGGTTCAGACTTCCTTCTAGCTCGTCATCCAGCCTACTTGTTTGAAGTACGCGATAACGTCGCCGGAAGTAAGCTCCCTCATGATGGCTTGTGTTAGCCTGCACTCACCGAATACAGAAAACCTAAATTGAGAGAGTGTCGGACATTCACAAAGAATGTGTCGACTGTCTCATCTTCCTGTTCCCATCCTCTACAAAGTGAAGTGTCAGACAGACCCAGTCCTTATAGAGGTATTTTCGTAGGTGGCAGTGGCCGGTCAGTATACCTGTCCGAAGGTTCTGTTTATTCCTAGTCACGTATTTTTTGGCTACTTTGCTGTCCGGATACTGCAGCAGCAGTTCCTTGGCAAGCCTGCAACCTTCTGCATCGTCCCATCTACCCTTAAAATTTTCAAGGGAGTGTTCCTTTATTAGGTCAATCATAGCTGACGCCGACAGACCATTGAAAGTGCCAGGTCCCAATAGTTTTTGGAAGGCTGCTTTCCTGGCTAGTGAGTCGGCAATGTGGTTACCTTTCGATTTACTGTAGCCCTTGATCCAGTCTAGAGTGACTTCGTTGTTGCTACAGGCTTCGGGACAGGTGACACTCCAGTACTAGGCCTGATGCGATACGTGGTCTGTTCAGGGCTAGTAGTGCTTGTCTACTATCCGTGAGGATGTGAATTTTTTTACCTGTGGTGTTTTTTTCTGTAATCTCTTTTGCGGCGATGTAGATAACAGTGAGCTCTGTTTGAGCAGCGCCGACATTATAGCCCATCGCCCATTTAATGTTTAGATTCAGAGATTTGGAGTAAATTCCACATCCTGCGCCCATATTGGTTTTAGAGCCATCCTTGAAGATGCGGATTGCACCTTCTTCTGATGTGTCTTACCTTCTCGGCTTTTTTTCCCGGCTGCTCTCCACTTGCCAAGAGATATTAAACTTTTGCCCAATCACTGATAGCGCTTGCCGCTTCAGAATCAGTTAATATTGAGAACAAGCATTGCATACACCTACTTCTTTTTATTAAATACTCAATTTACTTACTGAAGCGAATAAATCCAATGAGATGGTGAAAAATTTAGCTCCAGATATTGACATCGCCTTCTGACATTGTTGACATACGATTTGAACGAAAGTCTTGGCTTCTTCTGATCCATCGTACCAATGGCAACTGTAAGCTGCTTCCATAACAGATGAGCTCTGAAAAATAAGCAAATCACTGAAAAGTTACCATGGAATTAAACATTATGCCAATATTTTTGAGATGATCATTACTTGAATAGATGAGGCTTTTACTTGATGTAGATCCACAGTAAATTATGAAATCAAACAATTTTATTTTGTTAAATCTACATTATATTTAACCTTGAAGTTGTGACGCGTTTCGCTAACACAATAGCTTTTTCAAACGAATGGAGGTATAATGAGAAATTTTCAATTTATACTGTGCCTTAATACTAAATTATACGGATATTTAACAATAAAATTATAATCTATTTACAAGGAAATGAATTTGTCTAAATATGGGATTAACTAAAGTATTTAACCAGTTTACCTGGAAACTCATTCACAACAATCCTACAGGAACGTTACTAGGTAAAAAGGTTTAATAAGGGAGAATTGTTAATATCAAGTTGGTCGTTAAGAAGATTATCTGAATATTTGTTTTTATTTATCTCTAGGGCTTCTAAAAGATCTAATTTAAAGGATTTAGGTTCTATATGCAAAATTTCAGAATTTGAATCAAAAGAGTGTTGGTTTGCTAATAAATGATTTGAATAGTTGGAATCTGATTTTTGGTTGTCATAACTACGTTTGTGTTCTGAAATTCTAGTTTTAAAATTCCTAATAAAAGTTCTACCTATATAAATTTTATCACAGTCGTCATTACCACATTTTAATTTGGTTAAATATAATGTAGATTTAACAAAATAAAATTGTTTGATTTCATAATTTATGATCATTACATTTGGACATAGGATCACGATCACAATGGTGATGGCAATTATACACAGTAACAATGTTTTTCGACCAGCTCCATAACAAAACAACATTTTGATGACTTCGGCTGTGTAAGGCGATATTCTATCCTTATTAACTCCACTATGCAGGTTGTCCCAAGATTTGTTTTACAGGCTATAACTGACTATAATTTTGACTGTAATCTTTTTGAGGCCTACAGTTATTTCATCCGAGGTATACAGGGACGTCATCATAGCAATTCATAGTCATTGCAATAAAAAAATTCAAGGAAAGGGTGGGATCAAACTCAGCTCAAATGGAAGAGCTTTTTATTTCAAATTCAACAGTGTATCACAGTGAGGGTACTCAATATGATAATTGCACCAAATTCTCAGCTTAATGTTTATTTGCAACAATAACCAGAACATTTCGACTTTACAGTGATTTTATAAAAGATGTTCAAAATAGCCCCCGTCTGCAACAACACAAGCATCGAATTGTCTAAGTTGGTAGTTCACGTGTACATGCCGCATGCGTAAAGTTATTATAAGATTGTTGTAAATAAACAATAAATTGAAAATTTGGTATAATCATTCATTGTGTACACTCACTGTGAAACTCCTTGAATTTTTTTCATTGCGATGACGTCCCTGATTCTATGATGTTGTCACAGTCGTTAATTCCTGAGTTAACAGCTTGTAAAAAAAAGCTTGGGACACCGTGTGTATTCGTGATTTATTTATACGTACCTCTTCAATAAGTCTATTGCCAAAGATACAGAAATGGAATACTTGAGCCAAAGCATAAACTAAATATCCAATTACACTGGCAGCATATGGATTAACGCCATTTATCTGAAAATTTCGAAGAAGATATGGTATTGCGACAATATGAATAATATTGAAGACAATTATCGCAACTTACAGTTTGGGATATCTATAATGGTTCTTACCTTTGTAGCTTGATATGCCAAAAGGGTGAGCATCACAGTTGACGTTAACATGTGCAGAAGAAGTGCAACACCGTAAGCATCACCAATTGCAGTTACCAATCTGAAAAGAGTTCAAATTTCGAAATTAAAAA
>CAJUYG010002657.1:4841-28915 GCA_910591675.1 Galerucella calmariensis | reverse complement strand
ATTACGATTTAATACTATTTAAACCTCACTAAAAATACCTAAATATGCAAACTTTTATTATCAAAAACATTATAATTGAAAGCTGTTCTTCTAACAAGACAGAAAATTCATTGGCATTGGCACATTTTAGGTGGTTTTGAGGATCCTTAAAAATCGTGTTCGATTTGCTCAAAAGTCGTGACGACTGAGGCGTCACGCACAAGTGCTTGAAGCCCAAATAAACGAAAGCAACAGTTGTCATCAGTTTTAATAACATCACCTAATGTTTCCACAGAGGAGTGCTTGACGATTGATATACAGGGTGGGGCACTATGAACGAACTATTCTCTGGCGTCTTAACGGCAAATGAAATGAGAAAAAATTGGACGTAGAATTAAGTAGATTACTTGGGACTATAATTTGAAAATATTTCGGAATCTACAGGGTGCTCCAAAAAAGCGTGCCGTATCAAAGTTAGGTTCCTCTAAATGGAACACCCTGTATTTCATCACATTTTTGGATTGTACTATTAAAAATAATGTATGTTCATTAACATTTCCCTATACCTATCTAGTTCAGTTTCCAGGATAAATCGATTTTACATCATTTGTAGACCCTCCGAAAAAATACAATAACTTCAAAATAAAACGAATAACCACATTTGCTTCACACCATCTCACTAAAAGCTTTCAACATTTTGTTTCCAATATTTACTGGTATGCCATAATATACAGGGTGTTTTTAATATGACAGTATAACACCAACCATTTAATACATAAATTTCTCGCTTAATTTAAATGGAACACCCTGTATCTGTTGGGTCTGTTGAACGTGGGAATGTATTACCTTTCGGTTGGTATGAGGGTTGCCTATATCTAACTCTGATAGTTTTCGAGAAATTTTAAATTTTCTTTTAAATATTCAGTTATTTGCTAACATCTAGTTACCTATGACATGATACTCCGATGGAAAGTTTTTAAAAATGTATGATGATTTATTATTGATAAATTAAAGGTCTTCTCAATCAGAATTTCATTAAGGGTACACAATCATTAACTTTGCATTAAGATTAGTAAAAAAACTCAACTGTACAAAAAATTTGAAGAAAGCATTCAAAATGCCTATCGTGTAAGATACAAGCTTGAGCTCTTTTAAAAAATTATTGTTTATTTTTTTTCAATATTTCTGGTGTTATTCTTAAAAAAGCTCACATTATCCTATTCTTCATGTCCTCTGAAGTGGGTGTCTCTGTACTGTATTTGGTTTTTTTTATTATTCACTTATCTGGCATCTAGGTAGTTACCTATGAAATGTCATTCAAATGGATATTGTTTTAATACCATTCCATCTGTCAAATAAATTTATAAATTTGTATATTGTGTATTCTATTTGTATAGTGTTGATGTATTATTAAGTTTAAATAATTGACATAGCTATTAATCTCGGGTTAAACATGAAAAAGTACTCTAACGAAGAAAGAATAGATATGATCTTAATTATTGGTGAGTGTCAGGAGAACTGTTTTTTAGCAAGTAGATTATACGCTCAAAAGTATCCAAATAGAGATCAACCTAACAGAAATGTTTTTAAAAGACTACTGCAAGTATTTAAAACTACTGGAAGCGTGCAATATACAAAAAGTTCTAGACGAAAATCTGCAATTACAGACGATTCAGAATTTGGAGTAATGGGTGCGCTTGTTGAAAATCCACATACTAGTCAGATATGTATTAGTGAGCAAGTAGTTATAAGTGAGAGAAGTGTCGCTAGGATAATTGAAAAACACAAATTTCATCCCTACCATATTCAAATGCACCAGCAACTATTTGATATGGACTTTGAAAATCGTATAAAGTTTTGTTTATGGGTTATGGACAAAGTGGCGCAGTCTGAAGATTTTTTTGATTTTGTTCTGTTTACGGATGAAGCTACGTTTCATAAAAATGGTTTAGTAAACAAACATAATTTCCATTACTATAACGACGAGAATCCGCATTACTTCCGAAGTGTTGATCATCAACATCGTTGGTCATTAAATTTTTGGGCAGAAATAGTTGTAACCCACATAATAGGGCCTTATTTTTTCAATGGAACGCTAACTGGAAGAAAATTTCGTAAATTTTTACGTAACAAACTACCAGAACTTTTAGATGACGTTCCACTAACTACAAGACAAAAAATGTGGCTACAGTTAGATGGTGCTTCAGTTCATTACAGTGTAATTGTCCGGCGTTACCTAAACAATATTTCTCCACAAAAATGGATTGGGCGAGGGGGTCCCTATCTTTGGCCGGCAAGGTCCCCATGCTTGACGCCATTAGACTATTTTCTTTGGGGTTACATAAAAAGTATTGTCTACAATACAGAGCCAACCACTCCTGAGAACATGAAGGACAGGATAAGGAGAGCGTTTCAAACAGTAACACCAGAAATGTTGAAGAAAGTGAACAATAACTTTTTTAAAAGAGTTCAAATTTGTATCCTACAAGATGGGCGTCACTTTGAACACCTTCTTTAAATTTTGTGTAGGTATTTTATAATTTTGAAGCTTATTGTATCTGTATGCCCAATAATAGTGTACTTACCCTCAATAAAATTTAAGAGACCTTCAATTTATCAATAATAAATCATACAACAAAGCACTCACTGTCAAAATAACAAATTTTAAATTTTTAAAAACTTCCCATGTCATAGGCTCGGTCATAGGTAACTAGATGTCGGCAAATAATTGAATATTGAGGAACAACTTTAAAATTTCTCGAAAACTATCAGAGTTAGATATAATACCAACTGAAAGGTAATAAACTCCCACGTTCAACAGACCCAACAGATAAAGGGTGTTCCATTTAAATTAAGCGAGAGATTTATGTATCAAATGGTTAGTGTTATACCGTCATATTAAAAACACCCTGTATATTATGGCATACCGGTAAATATTGGGAACAGAATGTTGAAAGCTTTTAGTGAGATAGTGTGAAGCAAATGTGGTTATTCGTTTTTATTTTGAAGTTATTGTATTTTTTCGGAGGGTCTACAAATGATGTGAAATCGATTTATCCTGGGAACTGAACTAGATAGGTATAGGGAAATGTTAATGAACATACATTATTTATAATAGTACAATTCAAAAATGTGATTAAATACAGGGTGTTCCATTTAAAGGAACCTAACTTTGATACGGCACGCTTTTTTGGAGCACCCTGTTAATTCCAAAATATTTTCAAATTATAGTCCCAAGTAACCTACTTAATTCTACGTCCATTTTTTTCTCATTGCATTTGCCGTTAAGACGCCAGAGAATAATTCGTTCATAGTGCCCCACCCTGTATCAGCGCCGCTATCAATGAGGTATGTGAATGTCTTATGTTCACTGCGGCAAATGATATTGCTATAGGATGGCGTGATGTTTTTGAAACAAATACTCTTTTGGGATTCTCGTGTATACAGAAAGGCACAGTTGTAGACTCAGACTTCTCATGGGTTTCTTTCGAGGATTGTGTACTATGCGACATGACACTTATTGGTGACCTGGAAGTCCGCATTTCGAACATACTCCTCTTAAATATCTCATTTTGTCTCACATTTTCTCTGTCCGTATGTTCCCTCATCCGTTTTTGTTTTCTGAATATCACTTTGGTTTCAGGGTTTATAGACATTCGTGATGACCCGCCGCGACGTGCGTCAAACTCACTCAACAATTTTGATATTTCGCGGTGAGAATTTGGATTCTGAATTCTCAAAGTCCACCATACTTGAAATAATGTTCCAAAGCAACACCATACCATTTTTGATCTTCGTAGTCACATAATGAATTGCAATCGCGACTGCGCAGAGTGGCTGCTGTGTAAGCACGAGTACCTGGTATATCCTTGTCGGGAATGCAATTATTGGCTCCATACAAAAGTTTATCCAGTTTATCCAGTCACAAAAGTAGTTACAGCAGCGGTTTCTTAAAACTGCGCTAGAAGTAATTGACTTTTCACTAATATTCAGGTTATCTCTTAATTTTGTTGCATCGTGTAGTAATTCCTCAATGGAGTATGCGCTGTTGTCAGGATCATAGCTAATTAGTTGACACGATGATTTCATGGTTCAACTACTGACGCCAGCGCATTTGATCCATGTGCTCCAGACACACTGGGCGTGGCATCGCCATCCAAGATTTTTCAGTTAGTTCGACTATTTGTTGCTATTGAACTGCCATCAAATTAATCGGGGCCTATTGCCATTGTAGCTTAGGGCGCTTCGGACTTGGTGATACCAAATGATCCCCAGATTCAGTAATGGGTTCAACATGCTATTCGGATGGATTACCATCAACACCAACACAATTTTCCACTTACAATATTTCAATTCCAGTTTATTTATCTAATCCACATTTGCACGTAGAACGGTCGTATAGGTCCCGTACGCATTTAGGCAAAACGTACCACATATTAACCATTGCTCTAAAATCTGCCGTGCTGATTGGTCCGCGACTAAACGCGGTACGTTTTGTCTAGATAGGGTCGAAAGCAGGTACGGATTGCCCTCGTATTAGAATCTATTTACGCATTTCATGCCTGTTATTGTGTGAGCTAATTAGCGCAGTTGGTAGGGTATTGGGCTTGTAACCCAGAGGTCGTAGGTTCGAAGCCGGGCTAGGTGCTTGGTTTTTTTGTTTTTGGAAATTCAGTTCTTTACGCCAGGTTATGTTTGAGCGAGCAGGGGTCGCGACGCAAAAGATCTGACCGTTACGCGTTACGTTACGCTACGTTATGTTACATTGCTTCGTTATGTGCCTTGCTTGCGTGCTTGTGCCTCCTTAGTCTCTCTCTCGTTTACGAAGCAGCGATTCATAATAATATGCTCCTGCCCGGATTCGAACCCGGGCCGCCCGCGTGCAATGCGAGCATTCTACCACTGAACCACCGATGCTATATTGAAATTCTATGCAAAGCTGGTATTCGCAGTGCTGGTGATCTACTTGAATTTGTTCGGATAAATTTTTACTATTATTTCCATAATTTTTTTTGCGCGATTAAGGGGTCTAGCACATTTACTTTTCGAAATACAGGGTGTTGAAATTTTGAAAACTTGAATGTTTTAATTCGATAACTTTAAAATGGATGGATAAATTGATTTGACATTTGGCAGGTTGTTTTTAAATGTAAAAGGGCATATTTAGGAAGAAATTGTAGTTTGTGCAACTAGTGTGGATATGATGGCCATATCGCACGAGAACGAAGTATGAACACGACGCCGTAGGCGGAGTGCTCAATCGTTCAAGTGCGATATGGACAATCCAGACGAGTCGAGCAGCATATTTTTTCTACGACCCACTTAAGAAAAGATCTAAAAAAAAATTCCATAAACTGTAATATAATTTAAAATTAAACATTTTACAATTCAATTTCATGTTTCCACTGATTTTGTGGTAAACGTACAGTTCTTGAATGTCCAATTAGTATAATGCTACGGTTCAATTTTTTAAATATGCTGTTATAAGTAGATGTTGCCAGTCGGACCCCCTCACGAAGGGTACCGTACCACTATCTATAATAATGAATATTCTGCTAAATATTTCAAACGTCTACCTATTGTCGTTATGAATAACAAGCAGAATAATTATTTAAAAATAAAATTAACAATAAAAAAAACTTCCTCACGGGGAATCGAACCCGGGTCTACTGCGTGAGAGTCTGGTATGCTTACTACTCAACCACCAAAGAATATGCAAATCGTTTATCTATAACGTCAGATGTATTACATAATTTTTGCTTGAAAGGAACTAAAGTTCCTACCGTGTGTCCCGCGACACGTTCTACCTTTTTTTTTTAGTTTTTTATTTCTTATTTACTGATATTTCTATACATAGTTACATTTTGATCAACCGGGTTTGGGCCTAGGTTTTCTTGTTTTTTTTTATTTTTATATTCCTGATATTTACCTATTTATTTCAATATTGGGTAAGGTGCTGTGAGGGCAATCCGTACCTGCTTTCGACCCTATCTAGACAGCCTGCAGCGGAACACTTTAGACTACTAGGGTGCACTTTAGACTACTAGGGTGAGTAACATATCACAGCTCGCAGGCATTGTACCAATGAGCACGAGATATAATGTAGATATGCCGTCTTCCGGGAGAGACGTAAAACCGAGGTACCGAGTCCTTGGATGTTGGGCTCGTTAAAGAATGCTACCACTGGTTGGAGCACTAGTGGGTTCGCCAAAATTTCCGGTTAGGTGTAGAGTGCTCCGGCGTCGGTGATTACCCTCAGTCGCAGAAATAGACCGACGTTAAATAAACGAATAAAAATATAAATATTTCAGGGTAACACATATTTCTTAACTCATGCTTGCATAGACCACAGACCGCTCTCCTTTTCTTTGCTGACGTGAGAAAGGTGACATGACAATTGCTGACGGGTACTTTGAATACATACACACATACATAGTTTTAATTAACGTTGTTGTCTTCTCATCTTGTATAAAGTGACGGGGTCTTTACAGACCATAGCCGTTTCGTTTTCTAACGATTGTTCTTATTTGCGTTCAACAACCCTAGCCATCAATTATTCTCATTTACAGAAGCTCGTGCTGAAATCATCGGTGGTCCACGGAAACATATACCTAAGGACAAAGAAGTACCCCTACGACTCAGTTGCATTCTGAGAAATTCGATCGAAAAACCGGACTACATACTTTGGTATCACGAAGACAGAATGATAAATTACGACCTTGAAGATGGGGCGACCGTTAGAGAAGGAGCACAGGGAAGCGAACTAATTTTTCCAAAAGCCAACAAAACTCACGTAGGAAATTATTCGTGCGTGCCTTCAAACGCCAAGCTTGATAGTATTATGGTGTATTATGGAGGTAAGAATAGTTTAATCAACAGAGAACGAGATAAGACAAATTGTTCAAAATATCTTGAATCGGGCATGGGAAACGGTGTGTTTGATTAGGTCCGTGACAATCAAGAGTGAATCCGTGAAGTCATTTCATCGACTTTGTGGGGGATCATTTAGGAAGAACTATTTTCAACTCAGTCCAGTATATAAGGTGTCTACCGATAGTTCTTTCGATTATCCCTCAATTCTAATAATGTGCATTTGTTCTATTCCATCAACACACTATCATACTGGGAATATTCGAATCTACCTTTTGACAAACAAGAAAATCATCCCGGAAGTGTTTACACAAGTGCATCAAAATTACCGATAATTGTTCATGGAAGAATGTTCTCTCAAAACTGCATTAGTTTGTGATCCTGTTCGGAGTCAGGCTACAGAAGTAGTGGTAACGTTTCAATAATTTCAACTAAATGCACGAATCTTTGTTGCTATAGAAATCTCACGAGTGGACGAAGTCCATGAGTGTGATTTCTCCATAGCAATAAAGACGAGTGCTAATCTAGTTGAATTAATTTTGAAACATTATCATCACGACTCTTATTTGGCGTGTATAAAAAGTCACTTTCTATACACCATCATGGCGTTTTTTCCTCGGCGATGCTCCCGTCTCTAGTTTCGCTTGTTGATGGTTGGTTGATTAAGCTCCACTATCCTCAACTAGCCCCTTATTTTCAAAATGACCAGAAAGGACTTCGATTTCTTATATTCTCAAATCTTGGGTTTATTTCCCCTACCTTCTGTTTTTGTGCCCTATGATTTTAATAAACTAACCTTTCATCTGCTTGTGTATGGTTGTTTGGTCGTGCTCTTGGAAATGGGTTGGTGACATATATCTATTAACTATATTTCCAATTTCTTCTCTGAGGTTTGAATTTCCCAAACAGTTTCAATGGAGTACGATTCATGTTTCATGAAATCTGAAGACGGAAAAAAATCTAATACCAACAAACGTCCGTCCTCGTCAGTAGTTGAATTGAAAGTCGTATCGAGATGTAGTGCTTTGCTGAATGATCATTTTAGTTTCTTATTCACGGTATTACGTCTGTTATGGAAAAAGTCATACTTCAATCGCAGTTGTCGCACACCAAAATTTGCAACGGTCACACTCGATAAAAGCGCACTGTTTCCATTAGATGTTTGGAAGATTTAACGGATGAGCACTTCAATATAATTTCAAGTTCACTCAATACCGGTGGTCAAAATAATAATTTGAATGAAAAACCAAAATGTTCCTGAAGCATGGTGCTGCATTTTGACATCAGTTAATGCCCGTTGTTTCATTTCCAATTTCCAGCCTTGGTTAAAAAGTATCTCCACCGTGCACTCTATCTCCTTTTAAATTCAAATCTGGATCTTGATTGAAACCATAATATTACTACAAGGGAATTGACCTACAATCCCCAAGAAAAATCAAATTGGTACAAGAAAAGTGACACAATTCATACACAAACATATAACTTCCCGAAGCCACGCATCATGAACCATTTTTTTCAATTCCTCAGCTTTGTGATTTTTTTCGAATAATTCGCATGAACCCAATGGGTTTATCAATTTATTCATACTCATGGGAAGTGCTCAACAGCTCAGGTACTTGATCTGAATATTTGCAACATTTCCCATGTTATCCATTCCAGAAGCTTCGTGTCCTCTATATAGGCCACCACTTCAACTGGGGGGATGTTCAGTAGTTGTGATAGTTGTATTATTTCCTTTCCATTGTGCTTTCGTCTGGGTCCTCGTAGAGTTCACACTTTCTGCACATAGGTTCACTAACTTTGTTCATACTGTGCAGATGCTTCCTCAGGATGCAATGTTCAGTCACTAGGTCGGTAACTGTCTTCAAACGTCTTTTGCCCAGTTTCAACAGCCTGGTTGAGAGTCTCTTGTCTACCTTATTCAGTGAACTCTTTTGTATGGAGGTGTCCATGTGGCAGCCTCCATTAGAGTTGGTGTTTCTCAACCAGATCTCCCCCCATGCGTAATTCTTTGTGATTCCAAGAGATGGCTAACCTATGACTATGAAGTCTTATCTAGAACTTTCTTCAGCTAACAGGTCTGCCATTCCATTACTTGCAATCCCCCTATATGCCGGCACCCATATGAGAGACACTTTGTTGTGTGTTGCCAGCATTTTTGGGGTTTATTCACAATTCCTTACCAGTTTACTAGTTGTTGGATTACTGATGGCCTTGAGCAGAGTTTGTGGATATTCCAATTTTTATCTGGGACATCCTCCTCTGATGTTTTGATCAATACAGGCTATAGAAACAATCAGTTGAAACACAGACGTGTATCGACTAGGGCTGAAGAACATTTTTTTCTTAGTCCGTTCATACCAGCCCCAGTACCATGGTTTGCCTCGGAACTATCGGTGAACCAGATGATTTTCCCAGAACTAACTGGATTCTCCAACTGTTCCCTTGATGGGATAATGATGTTCACTTGCTCAGTGAATATATTCTCCGGTGTCATTCTATCAAAACTAATGTGGAATATATCTTCTGTATGTTCCTTATGATGTATCCATTGTTATTTTTGTTTTTGGTTGGGAAATTAAACCACAATATTTTGTGTATTTCCAATTCATAGGTTTGATAGCGGTCGGTCAGCTACCGTTATCAAGATTAATTAAGTTTTTTATAAATTTTGGTTCCAATTTTTTTTAGGGCTCCTAAGGTTCCTCGCTTTTATCTGTTACTGTAACTTCGGGATACTCAAAGTGACTTACTTTTTCAAGCAAATAGCTTCTATAACCGCTTGTTATATCTATTTTCGTTTTTTCGCCGGCACCCATTCCTAAATGTGATATAAAGGGTATGATATTAAGGTCATACCTACTGTCTCGATTTATTTTTCGTATTTATGATAATTTGCTTCACTTGGCTCTTTTTGTGATCTTGTTATTATTTCGATGTCATCTGCATAGGCTATCACTTGGTGTTTTTCATATAATTTCATCGCTTTTGGATCTGTAATGGTTGATCATGCCATCTACAAATTAGAATAAGCTGTTTAATTCAGATCTTCGTTAATAAAATACCAGCCCATACATTTAATTTCTGAGATGTTTGTGTATGTGTCCCTATGAATGAATGAGGATAAGTACTTCAATAACTACAGTTATGTCTTCCAGCTTTACCATTTACTACAAAAGTACACTTATTGGAAACAAAACGTATTGTGGGTTGTTTTTTCAGTCACAAAATTGAAGCCGATATGAATGTGATCTTCGTTCAATCCATACAGAACTGCTATTTCCTGAAGGCGAACACTAAATGTTGACACAACAGATGCTAGAAATAGCGGTCTGATAAACTGTCGATTATTCATTTGTGAATCACCCAATTCCTCCTTTCAATCCGCTCCATTTCGCACTGAACTACTCCGTATATTATCTTTTCAACATCACCTGTTGCTTTGAACATATCAATTAACATTTCAATGTATTGGTGATATCCGGTTGGTATTAAACCTTTTTGTCGTAGCTTTAACACACTGATTATTTCCATTTATTCTACTTACTAAAATATACCATTTTTATTAGCGTTGACAATAATTATTCGTGTTATTCGTCGGGTTTATCAATCGTTGACCGTTCTTGAATCAAACTTAAATTAATACGACTATCTGCACTTAAGAAGTTAAGTAGAATTTTCTATCTTCTCAACATCCCCTGACAGAATAAAATTTCTCGAGATCAGTGTGAAGTTTTTGTTGAAACATCCTGTGTATGGTGTATAAAGAAACCATTCGAGCTCTTCAGTATATAACTTACTGTTGAAACCGTTTCCAATGCGAACATTAATTGAAAATTTGTAATTTTCCATAAGCAAATATTTCCATGATTATTTCATCCTTATCGTCCCACGGAATGGAAGACGCAATAAAAATTACAACTTCCTTGGGAAATATAATATACAATATTGTAATATTTCCTTTGTTTTTCAGAGCTACCATCTGTTCGACAAGAAGATGAGAGCAGTGGTGAAAAAACGCATCCTAAAGATCATATCGTCAATATGCTGGTGGTGATCTCGACCTTTTACCTCACAAGATGACTTTACAGTCGGCAGACGTGATAGCAATGCAAATGTGAAATATTTATCCAGCGCAAACATCCCTGGAATATTATCAAATTTTCGTTTTAATAATGAGATGTATTAGATCAGACACTAAATGAAATATTTTTATGCTCAATCTACTATAAAACTAAATAGCTTCTCAGTTTAACATTGTTTCCATCCTAGTGACTATTTGTTAGCACAAAAACTTAGAAATAAACTTATTGGAACGTATTTTTTTTTCAAGTTTCCTTGGGGTCTAGAATAAATGGCTCTGTTGAAATTGTAATTACTATATAATTATGACTTTATGACTGAATGGAATATATAAGAATCCATTCAGTTCCAAAAATACGATAAATATGATATCAGGGTTTCTTTTGGATATATTGATAGATCTATTCTTGACATTATGAAAAAAAAGCAGATAGCGTTCCAGATATAGATATATTCTTAGAATGTGAACATTATAGAACGTTATAGAATTATATTGATATTTCATGGAAAATATATCATGTGAATGGGCCAGGATATATAGACCGGAAGGAGCATTTCACGGTTCACTATTTCGTATGGCTGATTTTTGGAGTACAGGTAGCATAAAAATCTGAAAGTCGATTGAAACTGTCATTTGAAAGATACTCCTGTATTTTCAATTATATTTTTCCCTACGGATTTCATAGAAAAAAATTCAATACTTTTTTATTATTAGTCTTTAAAAGGCCTACAAAGCAAGACTTTGTACAGAAAAAGAGAAATAATGAAAAACCGTTGTTCATGCAGTGTTAAATGAACAATTTTGATGCGAGCTACCATCACTGACCTGTCACCGCGTTTCGTACAATCATACGTTTTCCCCCACAGATATTGTACAAAACCTTGAATGGAATGAGTGGAAATGTCATGGTAATCGCAGAGACTTGTAAGATCCATTGTAGAACCGAGTGAGTTCAGGACCTTTTGATGGGGGCATGATAATATCCAACGCCAGAAATTGTAGCCCAATCGAATCAACAGGTTAGGTTTCTGGCTATACAAAGGCAACGGTTCCAAAATAAAGTGCCTTCGACTATAAAACAAGTGTACTACAGTAATCAAATCCAAAAAAGTTTCCAATTGAACGTTGTTTTACCCAACAGAAGAATTTTCAAACTTGTGAATGTTGTATGATTATTTATATTTTGTTCGTATCATAATTTTTTGTTTCGAAAGGAGCCGTCCCTTCGCCGGCACCACCTCAGCCTCCTGGTCTTATTGTGGATACTCCTAGTGTTTTGACTACAACCTATTCAGCCAATCCGTCCCCTGTATTAGCTCATACAGGTTCTTTGCTGGTTGGTTGTAGAAGTCTTCTGTAGTCATTTGGGTTTTGCCATACAGTTTCTGCCTTATGTGGTACAGCGACTCACAGTTGCAAAGTATATGCAGAGCTGTTTCGGTATCCTTTTTGCATCTTATGAATGTAGGGTCTCCGTTATACAGCTGTATTTTGTTTAGGTGCTCCTTTGTGGGAAAGTGTCCCGTAAGTAGCCCCATTATGGTGCGTAGTTTGTTCCTGCTCATTGAGAGCAGTTCTTCCACTACTTTATCTGATGGTTCTTTTATGAATTCCTTCCCATGTATTTGCCAGGGCGTATTCTTCCAGTGTTTATTGTGTTGTTCTTTCACCCACCCTTTTAATCATGACCTCGTTCAGCATCTGGGAATGCCCACAGCAGGTTTGGGTCCGTTTATCAGAGTTGACGATCCTGCTCTCGCGAGTTCGTCAGCTTTTTCATTGCCAGCGATTCCTTTGTGACCTGGGACCCACTCCAGTGTTACACTGTTCCGAGTCGCCAGTCTTCTAAGTTCTCGCCGCATTCCCATACTAACCGAGATGTCACCCTATAGCTCTAATGTGCTTACTTAAAGGGCAGCTTGACTATCACTGTAGATCCTGATCTGCCTGTTGTTGTGGGCTCTCATATTATTTGCACTTGCGCATGCAAGTATTGCATAGACCTCTGCTTGAAATACCGAGGCGTATTTTCCTAGCGAGACGATTTCTTGCTGTATATGCCCGCTCCGGTGCCGAGCTGATTTTTTTATTTGTCTGTATACCAGATCAGTTCATTCGCTTTACTGAGTGGTGGTGCGTTCTCTTCCTCAAGCTCCGTTCGATCTTTGATGACAATCTCGAAGTTCTTGCGAAAGATATATCTGGTGGTCATGTGTTCTGTTGGCATTTTGAAGATGTCGTCATCTACATGCCTTATCTCTGTGTGTCCTCCCCCATGTGCTACGTCATGGTCAGATGCTTTTTCTAGTCGGGTTAGTGCTGCCCTTGCTTCACACATTATGACACAATGTAGCGGAGGAAGGTCTAGCATTGTCTCCAGCGCCGCTGTAAGAGTAGTACTCATTGTCCCTGTAATGCAAGTGTAATGCAAGTCTTTGGACCTTGCTTAGTTTTAGCATAGTAGAGGATTGTCTGATTTTCGGCCACCATACCAGAGATGCATATGTGATCCTAGGAACGACAACGATTTTGTACAGCCAGTGTACCATGCTGGGTCTAAGTACTCATTGATTGCAGTAAGTGCGTCTGGCCACCTATGCTTTCTTGATCACTTGCTGAAGGTGTCGGTTCCAAGTTAAGCCTGGGTCTAGGATAACCCCAAGATATTTTACTAAATCCGACAATCGTATTGGTTCACCTTGGAGCGTCAGAGGGCCAAGTCTTTCCCTTTTCCTTCTTCTGGTGAACGCAATTATCTGTGTTTTTGAAGGACTAATGCGTAGCCCTTCTTTTACAGTCCAGCCTGTATACCGTCTATGATATGGCTATCGAGAAGTTTTTCAAGGGTCTTCAGCAATAATGACATTAGACTAATTGGTCTCAGAGCTTTAGCCGTGTCCTGTCCAGATTTTCCAGGTTTTGGTATAAATGTAGCTCTAATGCGTTGCCAAGTTCTTGGAATATGCTCTAGAGCTAGGCTAGCTCTGAGCAATCCATTTACCCTGTGGTGCAGTGTATACCACTGCCTTCGCTATTCGCCAGTCTATCCTGGATGCCCATCGTGGTCGATCCAGTTCTGTCGCTGAAGAGTTCTGCGGTGGCATGGTAGGTATTGATCCATAGAAGTGTACCATAAGTAGCTCTTCCATGGTTTCTCTCCCATTTTCAGTGTATTGCCCGTATCTTTTTTGATAACGTGTATAGTCTGATTAGGGTCCTTGGAGAGAATCTTCTGCAGTCTGGCATACTCGTGAGTCTGTTCTATCTCCTCACAGTGCCTCCTCCAGGAGTCACTCTCGACTTTCCTTGTCAGTTTGTTGTATTCAATCGGGGCCCTCTTATAATGCGTCCATTCGTCTGAATTTTCTTCAGTTCTATTAAACTTTTTTCTCAACTGTCTTCGTTTTTCGGCAAGTTCATTTGCCCACCAGGGTACATTCCTGTTGGATTTCTCCCTCACCGTTGGGCAGTTGTTTTTAAACGCTGCGATAATTGCTTCCTGTGTTAGGTCTGCTGCTATCTCTAGTTCTGTTGTGTTCCTAATTTTCACCATCGCTCGGTCTAAACAGAACTAGTTCTGCATTATATGCTTCCCAGTTCGTTTTTCGCGGGTTACGATAGTATTCTATTTTCGGTTCGGTTCCCGAAATTTGAGAATATATGTGTTCGTGGTCAGAAAAACTTTCTTCCTCAGACACATGCCAATTACTCACGGAGTTACTTATGTAATGAGTGCCAATCGTGATATCAATAACCTCCTTTCTGTTTGACTTAACGAAAGTTGGTTTATTGCCTTCATTTGATACGACGTTCAGATTGTTGGTCGTAATAAATTCTAGTAATGACTCACTTCTTTCGTTGGTGTTGGTGCTTCCCCAGTTTAGATTTTGTGAGTTGGCATCGTTGGTTCTGTCATAAATGAACTCACCAATGCCATCCAGTCCCATAATCTTACCTCTGTTAATCCAAAGTTCTTGAAGGGGGGCCACTTCATACGTTCCTCTTATCACAGTAAGTTCCGCCGAAGCCCCTTCACTGTGATATAGGTTCCCCTGAAGTAATCTAAATCTCATCACTCGACGAGTCCCCCCTAGGACCCTGAAAGTAACCACGTTAAGCTAATAATAAGCTTCCAACTGGTTAGCCACCAAGGCCCCATGGGAGACCTTGTCGATGGAATAGGCCAGGATTTAGCATTTCTCTTCGACTTTTCGACTCAGAAGGAGTCAGCCTTAGGTTGGCATTTTGCTTCTCCAAGCGTTCTCGCACTTTTTCCTCCTGATCTGCTGGTCCAGAGATAAATACAATGACCCTGGGTCGTCTTGAGACGTCCTTATACTGCTGTTATAGCTGCCCCTTCCCATAGACCCTCCAGGCCCTCTGCACCACCCATGAGCCAGTCAGCTGTCTCCTGGTTTGCGCAGGTCAGCCACAGGGCGCCTCCGCTGAACGTAGCCCTGATGAACTGCAAGTTCGTGCCACTACCTGAGGGGGCGGCATCGATTGCGCTCACCATTTTATCCTGAACCAAGACTGCTTGTTCTTGGCTCAATGTTATTTTCGGATGGCGTTTGTCGATAATTGCCATTCGTGATCCCTTGGCGACCTCACTGTATGAAACGGTCTGTGGGGGTCCACTCCTCGGTTTTTCACTTGGTCGCGGTTTTGGAGGGGTCTGAGATTCCGAGCAGTTTCTCTTTCCCATTTTGACTTTGGACTCATGTTTTTCAGGAGCCTGCTTTTTAGGCTTCTCCTGCGTCCACGTTCCCTCCGCCCAGCGATCTGTTTTGTGGTCGTATCAGTGGTTCCGGTTGTTCCCACTGATGCGTCACTTTCGCTTCCCATGATGGTCCTGTCTTCGTCTGAGAGCGTGCTCTCTGATTCAGACTTCCCGCCGTGGTCTGATGGTTCATTTCTGTTTTCTGGTTCCATTTTGGTCCCACGGGTGCGGGGAAAGGGGTGTGTCCAACCCTGCGGCGCCCCCTGCACAGGGTTAAGGCTGGGTTACTACTAGGGCTTCGCCCGGTGCCCTAGAGGAACCGTTCGTGACACTATTTGACCCTAGTGCCATCCATCCCTCAGCACGGTTTCTCACACCTTGGATTTAGGTTGGTTCGATCCGCTGTGTTCTGTGTAAAACAGGGCCACCACTTGTAGGTACACAGACCATCTTGAGAGAAGCATTTTAGAATGTTCGCTAGTCCTTTTCTGCTAGTCCTCTGAATCGGTAGCTGGAAGCCGACATCTTGGCCCCTGTATTATAAATTGAAATTTCATCAAATATTGTTTAGTTATAATCTGCATGTCAATTTTGGGATGAGGATTGAGTTTTCATTTTGACTAATTCTATACAGATTTTGTTGTTTTCCAGAAAGAAAGTAGGGAAATATTTTCATTATTATTATTATATACCTATCCATTTGCCTGGAAGTGCAGCATTGAGAAACGTTGTGGTTTTGCGGAATGGGGAGGAGCACCATCTTGTTAAAACCGCATGTCTCTATTCGGGACATTAGCAAGTACAGGTTTTGGATACAAATCAATCAATAGCGGCACTTATTCTTCTCTCAAGAATTCCAAATGTTGTAATCCGTTAAGAGTTTCGTCAAACAACATTGGTCCCAAAACTTCAATTCCTATAGTCCCTGTATGGCCATCCCTCATTCATTGTGGCTTCCCATCCGCCCAATACCAATAATTGTCGATTCATATAACCCCATACATGGATTCATCAGAAAACATAATGTCCTCCACCAGAATGTTGTTCCTATTCACTTGGTCCATAGTTTGTTCACAAAACTGCAGTCTTCTATCAGAATCATTTTCCAGTAATTCCTGGAGGATTGTGCTGAATGCTATAAAAATTCGTGCAAGCGACTGTGTAACTTATACATCATTAGATATGTGCTTGGTAAATAGATAAACAGATGAAAATAGCCATTAAGATGTCATTATCTTTGAATTGTATATGAAAAATCGTATTTGGAAATATCCATCGATGTTTCCGAGCATTCTCTGGAAAGATGTTTTCCCATTTCCGTCACTAAAACACCATCTTAATCACGGGTTTGACATTTGCAAAACGTCACTTTAAACACTAGTGTTAAATAAAGATGAAGGATGGAGAATAAGTCATTCATGGGCTATTAAAAACATCAAGGTATTTTGAAGATAGCGTTTTAGTGTTTAGCAGAATCACATTGCCAAACTGAACGGAAATAATTTTCCCAGAACCAAAGTATATTTTTCCAAAAAATACTGTTGAGCTAAGCAGACATCAAATGCATTCAGCTGACATCAGTACCATTGATAGGAAAATGATTACAACTCTCAAAACTCAGGACTAGAATTATATTTCATATATCACCCAAGTTTTCAAGAGTGTCCAGAAACTTTTCTGCTAAACGCAAACTACAAAGACTACATCTGATCTCAAGTCCATCTCACCTACTCATCAAAAAATAATCTCCCAAGGAAGCTACCCCTTTTTGAAGATGGAGCTGTCAAGTCAGCATGTCTTAAAAATACCTTCACCCCCCAACTATGTACATTGTATAACTGCTGTTCACTACCAAGATCCCTAAGGTACACGGGTTTCTTACTTATTCGCAGCCAATCAGGAGCTCAATTAAAATGCGTGGAAATACGTCAACGTGCCTGTCCAATTCAAACTGCTCTGTGGGCTTGTTATTGAAACATCACAATGAAATTAATAATTATTTTGCCTGCAATAATACTAGGGCTTCAAACTTACCAATATTATTTCTGTAGAAATAGACTTGTTGAATGAAGATGGCAATTTTGGCATCATGTTTAATTAACCTCTTGACTACTTAAAAACTACTCCTCCGACATGCCTCGAATCTGGAAGATATTTTTTCTCTGCTGAATTAATTTGTTCGAAAATATAATCTTGATCAAACAACAATTCAATCGTGCAGTTAATGGTTTTGTGACATTACTGTAGAACATAAACGAAGTAGGTTCACCATAATATACTGCTATAATTATACTTATTCTGCATTCACCGAAATGTTAAACGATCACTATCTTTGGAAATTTTTTCCAAAACTAATGAAGCGTTTAAATACGACAATATCTCAGGAAACTGTAATAATACTTTATAGTTTCTAGCCCAGGTGGTTTGTTGTCAGATTTTTAAAATTTTGGTTTGCGGTTGGAGGTGAAGATGTCGCTACTATGACAACTTTTACACTTCCGTTACTGGAAGACATGTATTGATTGTAATATTAGTGTCTTCTTCAGTCCGTGATCAGGCTCTCAGATCTTGCGGTCGGAGTACATATACCTTGTACTGATAGGGCGCAAATACGCCAAAACCGGTCCTTCTAATTGAAAACCAGAATAGTTAGTGTTAAATATCTTGTTGATATGCCAACTTCGTTTGACTTTGAAGTATAATTCAATATCCGTCGCAGCCTATAGCCCAGGAAGTAGTTGCTGCTTCTTAGTTGAACGGTCACTATCTTCGAAAAATACTCTTCAAAACTTATAAGCTATTCGAATAATTATAATTTTGCGATATATATCGGAAATCTTCTCCGTTGTTTTGCTATACGAGATCAGTTTTATTTTGCCTTTGCTTTTGTAATTGAATTTGGCATGATAAGGAAAATCTCGGGATAGCAGAAGCTTTTTGGGACTGCAGTTCATAATTCACATCATCACTGGGGAAAATCCCCATGAAAGAAACCAAGCACCAGCAAAGATCCAGCATGAATGTCTAGATAGGTGTGCTCGGCTATAAGTAAAGTTCCCCCACTTCTAAACAGAACAGAATCGCTTTAACTTATTGCAAAATGATTCGCCCAATTTTATAAACTTCGTTCCTGCAATAACCGAGCGAAGTTTATGAATGATCGTTTCCAGTTCATTTCTGCCGAGTAGTTTTTTGTCACCACGAATGAAGTTAAATTGATTAAAAGGGTAAGGCTAGTCAGTTGATTCACAGAACCGTACCTGATTTCAATTAATGCGACTTTTGTTTTTGGTGATATCAAAAAATTATCAGTTAATAGTGTTTTCATTACAAAATCGTATTTAACTGTGAAAATTGGAATTTATTTTTTTGATAGTTTTTGAATAATGTGAAGTTTGTTGAGAAATTCAATAGAATCCACCCGTCACTCCCCCCGTTTTCGTCGCTTGTTATGTTGATAAAAAAACACGGGTTTGTAGTGAGAATTCATCAATTTTTTGTGAAAAATTGAAAATAAACGATCCGAAACAAAAATTGATGAGTAACAAAATTTTGGAGAGTTCGAATTCAAATTAATTTTGTTTTCCATATAAAATTGACAATGAAAGAGTTGTTATTGAAACGAAAATTCACCACCTCTTTTGGGGTATAAATCAGAAAATATCGATCCTAGGATAAAATCAATGGCGACCAAAATTGTAGGTTATTTAAGCACCTCTAGTGATCCCCATTTTTTGTGTAAAATTGGGAATGATCGTGTTATTTCATAAACAAAAATTTATACTGCCCAATATTCCACCCCACAAGTTCCGAAGGTAATTGCTATTTAAAATTTTCTCCGGTAATATCTTTATTCGTTGTGGCTATTTCGCAAAACATCTCCTTGACACGAAACAATCATTACCAACCAACACAAAACTAGAAGTCCTACATATTTATGATAAGACTCAAGAGCTAGGTTTTCTTGAAAGACACTCAAGAGATGTAAGATCGTCAATGAACAGATGAATCTAGTAAGCTCTCCTTTATTGAACGGTTTTTTTGAGTAACAATTGTGAAGATCAGCAAACATAGTTTTTCTTCTAGCTTCCTATATCTTTACACAATTATACTGATATCAAATGGAAGAGAGAAAAGACATCCAGGAGGTCCCCGTAGGGTTATGATCACTCAAGCTTCAAAATTTGTATTATCACATCTTGTGATTGACTTAATATATATTGGTCCCTATCCGGTCTAGCAAAAATATTGAGCAATAGTAAGGCATTACATCGAATGTAAGTTTTGCCATACATATTCAAAAATATCCAATAAATTATTATATCACCATAAATGTCTCATTTAATAATGGAGTTAATTGAAGACAAAATTTTAAGTTGTTCCCACAAAGTAAGAATCCAAACAGTGAATTCTACGTTTGAAATATATGACAACATTCTTTGGAGTATACGGGTGCGTACTGAAGATGACATAAGGTTAATAAAATATACATTGATCCATAAATCCATTCAATATAATCAATTACGTTTTGTATGTCTCTTCCTCCCAATCTAAAATTTGTACTGTGAGATTGGTGATAGAAAAGATACTGATTGGTGGATAAACGTGAAAAGTTCTTTGTTGGTAATAAGTCTGGGATTCGGGAAACGCTACATGGCCAACGAAAATTGGTTGTGATATATCAAAAACTTTGCTGAGGCAGACGTGCCGGGGTCTTTGAACCTCTTACTGGTGATGCCAAACCAATCAATAAATCGGTAAAATGGAGGAAACACCAGAAATTACAAAAATATTTTCTCATATTTTCTGGCAAAGCTTTTCAAAAAAAAAAAACAAAGACCTGAACAGTAACTTTATTTTCGATTACTTCAACCTCTTCTTTTGCATCCCTATCATCCTCCTCCAAATTCAGGTATCCCAGACTCTCAGTTTCAATCACCCCTCATTCTCCTCCAAAAATTGGTTCTCAGTAAATTTAGTAAATAAATAGTTTTAATTAGTCTCTCCTTAATCATTCATTCAAACAGGATCACCTCCTGGCCTGAGTCGAATGGGATTTGTTTCAACAGAGAACTTTCATTTTACGAAGGAGCTCTTCAGCTTCAAACCTCACAATAACTCAATAAGATCTATAAATTTTATTGAGTGTCTTAATCTTTGTATTGCAGCTGCACCCAAATCAGCGAAACAATTATTATCTGTCTGCTTTGCTATTGAATTTGTCTCCACACAATTTTATTCTTCTACCGCATTAACAGCTCACTATTCTCTGTTTGAATCGTACCGTCGCTAAGGCTTACCTTTCTGTTTGTCTTATTGTGTGCATCTTCCCGAATCTTTTTTCAAATTACAAATAATATTTAAGACAAATTTTCAGTTCAACGATTTTATTGGAAATGAATATGATAATGATTTCATGTTGTACTGAAAGCTGGAAAGTGGAAATATAGGTATCAGATAGGTATCAATAAACAAACCACTCCCCTTTCTAATCTAGGTCATTCAGTGGACCAAAGAATGAAAAAGTGGGACGCGTGGAACTTTTATCAACAGTCAACCATTCACATCATTGCTATCAATATACTCACACAGGATACGATAATAAAGACCGTTTTTTCTTTGTTTGATCAATGCTCCATGTTGATGAGGAGAGTGGTGTATTGACTGGTACCCAAGACGTATTAAATTATATTCTTGCGTTTGGTACATTATTCACATCATTGCTTATTCCATTTCTGATAAAACAGTTGAACAATAAATTTCACTTTTTTTAATTCCAATTTTCCAGTTATATTGCAGTAAAATATTATTATAATAATCATTCTTTCAACTTTATTCAGTGCTCCATTATTGGGTTTCTTTCTCGTCAATTCTTTGGAGGAAGGCATTTCTGCTGGAAGGACCTCATTAATCAGTGGCAGAGCTCTATGATCTAACGTAGGCTTTCGAGTTAAATCGGCATAATTAAATATCCAGTATATTGTGCGATATTATATTATAACATATTGAATCTGAGCATTATATATTTAATTATTGATTGATAGGAATGGTAGGCATTTTTCTATATTTGTGAATTTCATATTTCATCAATTTCAAATTACTTGCTCTCTACCTCCCGCTCTTTTCCTCTATCACCCATACATTTGATGCAACTATGGTAAACAATCACAATGAGCAACAATTCCGGTCTTCAAACAATGTCGGTTTCTTATTACGGCTGCAGTATTATATTTATTATTTGAATGACTTTTAATATGAAATAAGAATTAGCTATGATCATGGAAAAAATACAACATAATTCCGTTCCATTTCACCTTCTAAATCACGAAGCTTCCAATTAGACTTTTTTGAATGATACGAAAATGTGATCTTGGTCGTTATACTCCTGTTGTTCATAATATAGTTACCTTAACAGTGATTATCAACAATAATTGAAGTATTTAATGGAAATGTGGTTTAATCAAAATTGTTGGTGAATGGTGTTATATTCCATTTTTTAAATTGATGTCGACCTAACAACACAGATGCAGTATTCATTTTAATCATATTCCATTATAATGGACGGAATTTGGACAGCATGGTTGAAACAATCAGTTTGCATATTAATCATCACACCCCTTGTTTTTTCACGATAAATATAATATCCATTATATTTTTTTTTAATTAGGTTGTCACATATATTGGACTCGCAGTTTTCATTATGTTTTATTAAATTATTAACGAATCATATAATGTATGGAAACACATGGGTGGAAATCGGGCAATCAGCAGGTCAATTGCCAATATCCTTTTCGTCCAATCCATCGATCTCCATACATAGTGGCAAGATATTAACAAACTCGACTTAAATGAGCAGAACAATTAACGTGCATGAAACATGAACTTTTTTATGGGGGGAACGTGGTCCTCGCCATTTAATTTTTTTTATTCAACAATGATAACAACAACTCTCCAATTTTACTGAAATTTGACATAATGTGAATTGTTGTCAATCTGCCAAGTGCAACTAGGAACTGTGAAGTTCGTTGAAAAATGAAATGATTATATTGAATGCCAAAAATTGAGGAATTAAAATTGATTTGTCTCGAAAATAGCGAGAGTCCACATTTTTTGGGGATACCCTGTAGTTTTTAAGCTCAATAAAAAAAATACTAGTACACAAGATATTGAACCAAGCTCAACCATTGCCCATTCCACGTTAAAGACTGCGAATAATTCATGACAGCAGGGTCACAAAATGTACGAAGTGTTGAGTTTGTAGATCGCGGTTTTTTCGAGAGACTCTCAAAGCGCTGACTCAACGGCTCCCTTTGGTGAGGAATTTTTTTGTGACGCTACTTGAGGTAAGACAGACATAGAGTAAACTGTATAAACCCTCACAGTTAGTTTCATTTAAAACCATAAGACATAGAGTAGTTTGCGTTTGGCTCGTGAGTATATGACCACCCTTAATAAGAAGGAATGGTATTTTTTCGAACCATATAGTCTAGGAAAATATCGAGTCTCCGCAAAAGTGATATGATGTATTTTAGAAATATAGTATTAATTTGAATGAACTGATAATACCAAGTTTTATCCACAGTAGGAACATCTAGAGTTGGTTCAAAATCAATACCTAGGTATAATTGTAACGGTGAGAATTCTTCGTAAATCATTTATGTCCTTGAAATCAATAGTACATTACGAATAGTGTTCGCAGTTCCGCTCTGCACCGTATCTTACTCTATTCGACGCGAAAAATCGCCCTCAGGAAATTTTAGTTTTCCAGTGTTGACTGACAGGGGTTCATGGACGAAAAATCGTTGCTGTGACGTGACAGTCAGTTCCTTCTTGTTCATCTTCCTAGGCAGTACTTAGTTTGTGTGTGAGTTTTTGTCGGATTTGAAGCTTAAATTGAAACTGTCAAGGCTGTCAAGACTTGGTTTTAGAAGCTCACTTGCCGATGTAAGCACTTGATTTTTTCCGTTGTTTGGTTCCTGATTCTTACTGAAAAGGATTTTGTGATTTGTAACCTAAACTTGCACCAGGCTAGAGCACTCCACCTCAGGGAGTGGTATTCGGCACCAATTAAACTATTTCATACACTATCACTGGGATGGGGTGTACAATTAACAAAATAACATACTTGTTTTTTTCGAGCCATACATCAGACAATTTTTGACCGATTTCTATGTTTGACCTCTCGTTACATTCACAAATGTCTGAACTTTCGTAAAATAATTCGCAAACATATACAGTGCGAAACAAAAAATTTCCAGTCAGTTTTAAAGTTTGGTAAATTTTGGATGTGTCCGCCATTTTGTTTTCTTAACAAAACGCGAAATATCAGATTAGTAGTGTGTCTTGATCAATTATCTTTTAAACAAAACCGACATCAATAAAATCGACCTATAAATAAAAAAAATATCAATAAAAAAGGAA
>CAJUYG010002656.1:0-28818 GCA_910591675.1 Galerucella calmariensis | reverse complement strand
TTTTTGATATGAACTTTCCCCTAAAACCATTATATCGACGATTTTTTTATACTGTCGTCATACCTATTAGAATGACGACACATAGCTAAGCATGAATTGTCATCCAAAGTAATTGTGTATACCAAATTTCACCCCAATCAGTTGAAGATAACTGATTTAAAATTCATTTGCAAGATTCCACACGGACAAACAAAAAAGTTAAATAAACGCATGTAACAATAAAGAGGTCTTATTTTCTAGAATGGTGGAAACATTTAATTTCTTCAAGTCCTTGAGATTAATTTCCTTCATTTTAGTTTCGCAAAACTTCTTTAGTGTTTTAAAATCGTCTTTCAGAAGTTTTTGAACTTAAATTAGTTTGTAGGAAAGCTCTTTTATCTTCTATATTGTAGAAATATTGAATTCCTCGAAGCATTCAGGTTGATTGTTTTTATTTTAGTATTGCAGAATTGCCTTAGTGGTTGAAAATAGGTGAATGTCATTTTCTGATGATATTTTCAATGGGCATTATTTATCTATCTATCTACATGAAAAGAGGGGATCCTCTAAAATATGTTTGGTTTTTCTTGATCATTTGATAATTTATTTTGATAGCGTAGGCTTACGATTATGTTGCGTGGACATAGGTAGTACAAGCAGTTTATGCAAAGTTAAAAATAATTTTGCCGAGCTTACATCGAATTGGTGGGCAAGTTTTTAAAATAAGTGAAATTGAATTCATAAGTGGAATATTTCGCTTTTAAATTCGCCATAGAAATAGTAGTAGTAGTAGTAGTAGTAGTAGAAATTATTATAAATTCACTTAAATGAATTGAATTCGAACGATACAATCTGTTAACAACGGAATGGCTGCTATTAGTTCAAAAGTGAATTATAAAGGAAAAAGGATGAGGTTAACGATTTATCAGTTTCATAAGATGATAAAAAAGCTGAATAATATAATATCAATTAATGAAAATATATTTTAATATAGATTATTGGGGATTTTTTAAGAGATAGGTTACATTTATACAGACCTAGTGGATCACACATATACGTTATTATTTTATTATTACAAAACCCAACACAAGAGTATAAATTCAGCTCGATGTTAGTTTGGTAACTTCCAAAGTGGTATTTTAATATGTATAAAAAAATGTCTCATATTCTTGACAAAGGTATAACTTCTTCTCTACCTTAGTAGACTTGTTCATAACTTATGCTCCTGTATGAGCTGCCAAATATGGATTTAAAATGTGTATAAATTCACCAGCAGCTTCTTCAGAAATCTGTGAATTTTTAGGAACTAGCGATCACTGAGACTAAAGGGATCTTGCCTGAAAGGATGAAGCACCGCTCTTGGCGTTAAAAAATCATCCTCCACACAAGTTTCACACAAAATTCTTTAGCACTATCTGATGCAGCTCCTCTAAATTTGCCATGTAGATTTAAAAAATATAAAACGTTCTCACGTCACTCTCGTCTAACTGATAACTGCTTATCACTAGTATATACAGTAACTAAAAAGGTTTATGTATGTATGTCTTTTGTGGTGATATTCACTGAGACCTAAGAGATCTATTGAGCCCCCATACTTCTACTTAGTTTCTGCGGGGAGTCCCAGAAACGTCCTATTTTCCGGAAGAATTTTAGAAGAGTTTTAGGAAGTCTGCAGGCTTCAACTTAGCTAAATGTTCCTCTTCTATCCAGTAATCTCCTAGGTGCTGTGCTCTAGGATTCTGAAGTGCTGTGCAGTTGGAAAGTATGTGGAAGGAGGTTCCTTCTTCCATGCCACAAAATCTGCATTCTTCTTCCTCCACTATTTTAAGCTTTTTCAGGTGCCCATTCAGGCGAAAATGTCCCGTTAGGAACCCTGTCAAAACTCTCAGCGCAGTTTTACTTTGACTTATGCATTCATTTGATCTCAACAGGTTGTAGTCACCCAGAAGAGTCTACTAGATCTAGCCCTACTAGATCTTTCCAATGGTCAGATCTTCTCTTTTTCCGGCTTCACCTATTTCTTCCAATATTACATTGGGGCTGATTCCGCAAAAGGGTTTAGACCCCCAGAAAGGTATTTCAGTCCCCCATTTTGCTAGTTCATCTGCTATTTCATTTCCTTCTATTCCAGTGTGTCCTGGAATCCATACATAGTAAAGTGTAAAAAAAAGGTTTAAAAAGTAAGTCAATCTTAAAGGAGGAATCATAAAACTATACAAAGTATCTGACAAAAGCTCAACACAAAATTCGATGATTGTAACACCAAATAAACCGAAATAATTTCGCAAGTGGAATAAGCTCTTCGACAGCTAAACAGTATTCGAATTAAATTGGTGAAATTTTTTCGAATTCTTTTTTCTGAGATAGTTCATGATCGAATTCAAATTAGTAGAGCGCAACTCTTGGAAGTAGTACAGACGAAAATATTTAAGTGGAATATCTCATAGACACTGCGGAGAGATATGGCCACAATGTTTCTGTATTTTAATAACGATTGAATCAATTTAGTGTAGGTAAATTGAAGAAAACTATCAGACTAAAAAATATTTCCGGAATTCGACAAGAAAGTTTTACAGTTTATCCGAAAAGAAACATCGAAAACTATCAAGGAAGGTTTGGAGAAAATAAAAAAAAGTGGTAACAATCACGCATGATAATATTAAAATTTGCCATTTTCATATCAATGTGGGGAAAATAATATTACTAATGATCCGATATTCTCGGTTTAGATCCTTTAATAAGTGCAACTCTTTTTCAGCTCCTCCACTACACGGAAAAAAAAGAATCGTTGTATCAAGTAAAATTTATTTTATTTTATTATTAAATTAAAGTGTCATATATGCACGACAAAATATTATTTTGGAGTAATTAAAATAATTTCTTGGGTTTCAATGCAGGTTAAAGTATTGATGCAACTAACTGTTTGTTGACTGAACCAAATATTTAGTCAACTGGACCATTTTCATAAATTATTTTGATAAAATTATTGCTTCAGCATAGTGAATATTTTGTTGAATTGGATCTGAAAAATGATCAAATCAATTGAGAAAAACAATGATTTAGTCAATTTTATTCTGTTGAACAAATTATAATAAATGATCTAATGAACAAACGTTATCATCATATCAATTTTTTTTGCTTGGTTCGAAAAAAATTTTGGATTCAGGTGAAGAATTATGTTGTTAAATTGAATAACAAAATTACTAAATCAACGAAATTCATAAGCAAATCAAGAAAATTAATAGCATGCGTTAATTTTGAGAATTTATCCGATACATTAAATATTTCACTTGAAAAGTATAATATGTTGATTGAACTTGAAATGCAATGAGTTTGATCAACTGATTGCTAATTTTAATATAAAAATTAAGTTGACATAGCATACTGAGTGCTTTAAAAAAGAAAAGTTAAGTGTACTTCTTAGCATTTTATTTAAAAAGAAAAAACAGTAACAAAATGAATTATTCATTTTCTAAAACATAAAATCAAACTTCCACTCACTGCATTTCTTTTCAACCGCAATAACTTTTCCATAAATTGGAACCAATCCACTTGCAAATTCACTATAAGGGCATTAGGGAAAATCAAATCATAATATATGTTGATCTACAAAGAAGTAATAATAAAAATAAATAGAGTTTAATGAATGGTCTAAGCAAGCATAAAGGAAATTCTTGAATTTTCCAATATAAATATACGAAATGCAGCCCCAATGAATGTATCACATGTCCCTTTCTCAAACACTGAATTTAGGTAGCTTAGAATTAACAATTTGCAAGTTTTAATGATGATGAATATGTATAAGAAATTTAAAGTGAAGGTAATGACACATTACCTTACATTTCCAATTAGGTAGGTTAGGTTAGGTTAGGTAGGATCATAGCAAATTACCGTAACTTTGTAAAAAAGACATTAGGTACTTACTGTTTAAAACCGGGTTTAATCTCAGTTTAAATTCATGTTTCGTTTAGAATGTGTTGTATGCGATTCAAGATACAACTGATACAAGACAAACTACCTATCATCTTAAACCAAAAATGAACATTTTTTCGGAAGAAACGAGATAATATAATATTCGTAAATAGAATACATAATTATATTTACCTGAATAATCCGCTAATCCAGAACAATTTCCAGACAACAGGTTATCACTCACCAAACGATCTAACTCCTATCTTAGAACAATATAAAATGAAGAATGAAGTGAAAACGTTGTGATAGATAGAAACAGGACAATCTACTAAGCAAGAACATTTTGAATGAAACAGATAATCAGTCGATACAAATATGAAATTATTCCGATTGAACTATTGCATCTATTGAAACAAACAAGAATGAATAGTTCAAATTGACTGTTGAAATTGGTTATTTCAGTGATTTTAAGTTCCAAACCAATTCATTTTTTGTTTAAAACAATATAGTGTACATGCTTGATAGAAAAGCAAATATTTAGGTTGAATTAATATTATTATTCGCTTAAAAGGAGTTGAAAAATGCTTCATTTAAAAAAATTTATTTTGAACCGACCGAATTCACTTGTTTGAGTCAACCAAATATTATATTTGAGTTAATAATATTATTCGCTTGAAGTAAGTTAAAATATATTTCATTTGACAAGTGTATGTTTGAATCAAGCGTGTTCATTTGTTTGATTTGAATGAATAATTTTTTTGAGATAATATTATAATACTTTGATGTAAATTAGGAAATACTTGACTTGATAAGTCCATTTTTGGTTCAAGAAATTTCTAGGATTAGGTCGACAATTCCATTTTGTTTCGGTAATTTTAATATTTCCTCGGACGAATACATTCAGTATTTGATATGAATGAAATTTAATCGAGTTAATCAAATAAAAGTGACTAAATAAATTTAGTTGATATAACATATATTTTTTTCCGTGTATCTCGTTTCCATAACAAAATTTTTCTTTATTCCTTTTTGTTGGATTATGAAATGAAATATGTAATTTATGCAATTCGTGCAGTAAGTCTCTTTTCCGACATGGGCGCCAATATAATAATCGTCACGAAAATCTCATAATATGATTGTTCTCCTTACTGAACTAAAATGGAAATTCTAAAATGTTTAGGTAGAAAAATTACAGCTAAGCAAGATGGTTGAAAGACGTTTTACGTACAGTGTACATGCTCTTTATATGTACATTTGATGATAATATTCAAGAGATACAGTAAAACGTCTTAGTAGGTAGTGGACAGCTAAAGGGAATTTTTTTTGTCTGTTATTGGGGGGTTTAACAATATTTATATAAAGGAAGTTCGATTAATGCTTTGCAAATTTAAGTAATCCAAAATTCCTTAAATTAAATTTGATTTTTTAGATACACTGCGTCAAAAATGAAAAATAAAAATATTTATTAAAGTGAATTCAAAAATGTAAAATTAATAAAAACGATCGGAAGTTTTGTTTATCCTTTTCGTACAAATTTATAGCAATAAGCATTTTCACACATGAATAAGGATAAGCTGCCACTAACTGGAACATTTATTTGAATTGAAAACATTATAAAATATAATTAAGTAATACATATGTTATGTGAATTATCTTAAGAAAAAAATCTAATATTGTTGTCCTCTTCATATTCCTCAGTTTGTTTCCAAAAAATTCGTGTTCACAATTTATCAAAATCTCCAGTACTTTCGAGTTGACATTGTTATTTACAAAAAAGAATTTTCCAAGATCCCTATTCTGAGAATTTTAGGAGCTTGTTCGTCACTTATTTCTCCAATATCAGATTGTTTGACACTGTTTGTTACGAAGTCCTCAAAATAAAAAATAGAAATCCATAAAAAAATATCGGTTGAAATGCAAACCCCTTTCAGTGGGTATTGAACTGGATAAGTCAGTGAGTTTATTCTCACATTTTTCTTGGGCATTATCCCCAGCTTTTTTAAATCCAGCCTTTGGACAGGTTACTATTGTTTTTGCCACTATTCATATTGAAGCATTTGCAACTGTTATACATTTTTTTAATTTCTCTAGAGATGGCTCGGAATCCTTATACATAAGTAATCTTTTGAATAAAAATCCTCGATATAAAATTTGAATTTTTTTTATAATTCCCCGATCTAGAGGCTGGCTAGCACGTGTAGTATTCAACGTTAATATAATCAGTTTATTATTTTTAAGGACGATATTATCACGATGAAATAACAAAGAATTTAATAGAAGCGGCCGCTAAAATGGGACTTACAATAAACGAAGGGTAAAGTAAGCTGATGAGACTCGGAAACCAGACAACAAATGACAAATTTAGAGTAGAAACCCAAAGAGAAATAATCGAATTTGAATATGTGGAAGAGTTTATATATCTAGGAACCCTGTTAAATAGTGATTGTAGTGAAGAAAAGGAAATTAAAAATAGAATCATGAAAGCTAACAAAAGTGCAGGAGCAATAAATCACCTAGTCCGGTCAAAGCATATGTCAAGGAAATCAAAATTAAGGTTGTACAGTACTATATTGAAGCCTACGGTATTGTATAGTTGTGAGACATGGGTTTTAAACAAAAAACAAAGAGAAAGTTTAATTAGATGGGAAAGGAAAATGTTAAGAAGAATTCTGGGAGGGAAAAAAAGTAGAAGGGGTGTATATGAGAAGGACTAACGAAGAATTATATAACATTTATCGTGAACCCAAAATAGATGCAACTATTACATCAAGAAGACTTCAGTGGTTAGGTCACATAGAAAGGATGGAAGGAGGAAGAATAGTGAAACAAATAGCATGGAGAGTTCCGGAAGGCAAGAAGAAAAGAGGCAAGCCAAGGAAAAGATGGAGGGAAGTTGTACTAGAAGACCTGAAAGAAAAGAATGTGAACCGATGGAGAGAAAAGGCCAAAGATAGAAAAATATGGAGAGGAATTACAAAGCTATGGGCCTAAAAGGCCTGTTAAAAGCTATATATATATATATTATCACGATGGGAAGTTGTCCAAGAACAACACCAGTATATTTATTTTCTCATTAAACTTATGTTACCATAAGTTCATATTGTTTTCTTTCATCCAAGCTTTTTCACTAGCCGTTAACTAAATAGACTGACCAAACTATTTGAAAAGCAATAAAATTGTGAGTAAGATCCAGTAACAAGTATACTCTATTCCAAGATATTCTTTGGAAGCAAATTCGTCATGAAACTTGGCCAATCATTTATTATTATACTAAGTACAGAATAGACTGTAGATTTGTTTGATCCTACACTTGAGACATTCATAGAATATTATACTATTGTTAAAGTGTGATTTCTGGTGACTAATTTACTTTTTTTATTCCTGAAGTTGAATAGGTGAGAGTGAATAAAGTAAATAAGAAGTCTACAGTAAGTAGAATTATTTTCTAAGTTCACATAAAGAACCTATGCCCATGCAGTCAATTTATGCTAGGAAAACTTAAATTCACTTTATATTAGATGTAGAAAGATTATTTGAGTATATATATAAAAAAACAAATTGTAAGATATTGTTTTCAGAGAATGGACAAAATATCATCATTGTAGCATGTGTTACACAAAGATGTCCAAAAATAAATGTTTTACAGTATTATACTCATAAAATTGTATGGAGGAGTGAAAGTGGGTAAATTTGTCAAAATTCTTGTGACCGTTAACCACGTATTAACTGACTGCGCAAACAATTATCCGATACATATCAACAATTTGACTTAAGGCATAACATCGAGGAAATGCTCCACTGCCCCACTGAGATCAAAAAAGTCTTACAGTTCCTGAAAGCTACTCATCTCTACCATAAAATCTAATTTGAAATAAGTAATAACTGGTTTTCAACAATATTTCTAACCATTCTTTTTTGTGCCAATGACCAGCGATGTCAAAGCAAAAATAGAAAATTTAAGATTGATAAGTTTTGAGATGAATCAATGAAATATTTTCGATTCCAATGATAGCAATGACAAAAATATTGCATGTTTTGTTAAAATCAGATCATTGGCGTTATGGAGCTTTCACCAATTCAGCTAGTTTCTGGAATTATGGCGAATACGCGCCAGTTGACCCACCAATTCATTTGTAAACGATTTCGAGCTGAATGGTGGAGCGAGAATTTAAAATACAGTGTATTCATAACTTAATGCATTTAATTATTATTATTTGAAAAAGGTGGTCGATATCTTAACTAAATTTACTATTATTCGAAAGAATAATCTATCATACAGGGTGATGATGTAAGTACCAGTTTTTTTTAATAAAACACTCTTTTTCTTAATTTACGGATTTTCCTTACCGTTTTACAGGTTAATTTTAATAAGTACAGGGTGGACAAAAACACAGAATATGTTCCTCATTTCAAGACTGTGCCTATTTATTTTCATAAGTAATCCTGCTGATGAACTAATCAGAAAATGTCAATAGAGTTTTTCCATTTGCTTCAAATTAAACGTTGAAAAAGTATCACAAAGTACAACTAAAAATAGATTTTTGTTTATGCATAACAGACAGTTAATTCCAAGGAAATAAAGTAAATCTCACCATATTACATCAAATTTTAAAAATAAGCTTTAGATAATACCTCTATCTACTATTCTAGTATGTTCATTGCTCGAAGGCTCACCCTAAGCAGCACTGTATAAAACAAAAAAGAATCAGATGAATAAATGAATTCCCAAATCCAAATAACCCTATTTAAAAATTGATAGAAGTTCCACAAAGTTGATAAATTCATTATCAATTAAGAATGTACCTGCCAAAGTTATACCTATATATTATTTCCCTTGCCGAAAATACCTCAGCAGCGCTCATGAGTGCCACTGGGGAAATCCAGACATCTTTCAGCATCGCTACAGTTTAGAAAGTTATATACGAACTCTCCAAGAAAATAATTGTATAAGACTAGTTGTGAGTTATTTATAGCTACGCGTTCTCAAAATGTTATTAGTTCACCGAACTTCTAATATTGCGCTTACAATGGAACCTAAAGTAACTCTTAGCTCAAGAAACGATCGTAATGAATAAATCTTCAGGCAGCTCTATTTTTCATTTTGATTAACTCTATTTTAATGTAGCGTTTGTACAGACAGAGCAGAAATAAACATCCTAATAACAAACCTACATATAAATAATCGCTAGAATTTATTTTAAAATTATCCTATTTTCAAATGAACGGATAATGTCCATGGGATCTTATTATTTAGAAATGATCGCCAATTATTACTTTTATAATGAACAAAGACGAAAAGCAGAGAAAGTATGCAGACAAAGAAAAAGAGAGGAAAGGGAACAGAAAACTAGAGAAATTGAAAATTACTATCAAAAGGAAGAGATACGAAACTTCTACAGAGTAAGAGAAATAAAAAAAGAGAAACGAACACCAAACCAGGCAGTTTATATGAAAGATGCGGAAGGGAATTTGATAGGTGAGGATAGTGAAATAAGAGCGAGGTGGAAGGAATATTTTGAACAAACGCTAAACACAGATTAAGTAGAAAACATACAAGAAGTAGATTACGGGTGCATAAACATAGAAGTTCCAGAACCAACTATTATAGACAGGAAATTGATGAAATAATAGCTCAACTCAAGAACAACAAATGCCCTGGTATGAATAGAATTGCAGCAGAAAATATTAAATATGCCGGTGAAGAACTGAAACAACAAATTCACGAATGAATACTGGAAATATGGGAATTGGAACCATTCTCTGATAATACCTACCTATTCTAAAAAAAGGAGATGCAACTGATTGTAATAATTACAGGGGGATATCCTTATTAGATGTCGTATATAAGGTCCTAGCTATTATGATTAAGAAAAGATTAGATCCGATCTCAGAAAAAGTAATAGGAGAATACCAAGCTGGTTTCAGAAAAGGGAGAGGAACGACATGCAGATCAGATATTTACAATGAAGGAAATTTTAACATCATGCTATAAGTACGAAATACCAGTACTAGTACTTTTCCTTGATTTTAAGCAGGCATATGATTCTATCTCCAGAAGTAACCTGTTAAAGGCTTTGAATGAGTTCGAGATCCCAAGAAAATTGGTGAATCTTGTGAAGATGACTCTCATCAAAACTACTAGTAGTGTACAGATCAGAGGTGAAGGCTCAGAAAGTTTTGAAATAGGAACAGGTCTGAAGCAAGGTGACCCCTTGTCAACATTACTATTCAACCTTGCATTAGAAAAAATTATAAGAGACAGCAGATTAAATGGAGAGGGACACCTTTACTATAAAAGCCATCAAGTTATTTGTTATGGAGACGATATGGCCATAATTTCAAGAACATAGAAGGATTTGGGTGAAATAACAAAGAATTTAATAGAAGCGGCCGCTAAAATGGGACTTACAATAAACGAACGGGAAAGTAAGCTGATGAGACTCGGAAACCAGACAACAAATGACAAATTTAGAGTAGAAACCCAAAGAGCAATCATCGAATTTGAATATGTGGAAGAGTTTATATATCTAGGAACCCTGTTAAATAGTGATTGTAGTGAAGAAAATATAAAATTAAAAATAGAATCATGAAAGCTAACAAAAGTGCAGAAGGAATAAATCACCTAGTCCGGTCAAAGCATCTGTCAAGGAAATCAAAACTAAGATTGTACAGTACTATATTGAAGCCTACGGTATTGTATAGTTGTGAGACATGGGTTTTAAACAAAAAACAAAGAGAAAGTGTAATTAGATGGGAAAGGAAAATGTTAAGAAGAATTCTGGGAGGGAAAAAAGTAGAAGGGGTGTATATGAGGAGGACTAACGAAGAATTATATAATATTTATCGTGAACCCAAAATAGATGCAACTATTACATCAAGAAGACTTCAGTGGTTAGGGCACATAGAAAGGATGGAAGGTGGAAGAATAGAAAAACAAATAGCATGGAGAGTTCCGGAAGGCAAGAAGAAAAGAGGCAAGCCAAGGAAAAGATGGAGGGAAGTTGTACTAGAAGACCTGAAAGAAAAGAATGTGAACCGATGGAGAGAAAAGGCCAAAGATAGAAAAGTATGGAGTTATGGAGAGGGATTACAAAGCTATGGGCCTAAAAGGCCTAAAAAAAAGTAGAATGAAGTAATTTTGGTGAACAGGCATTTTATTTGCAAAGTATATTTTATTTACGATCAAATAAAATAATGTAATGTTGCCAAGCTATAGATTTTCTTCACTTAACGATAACTAGAAAAGTCTGTCTGGCGTTGGAATAATGTATCAAGTTTAATCAACCTAACCTAACATTAAAAACATTCAATCATTCACATTTAAATATGTAACAATTAATAATAATGATTACAAATAGCGAATACTAAGTATTACTTATGTCTCTTACAGCAGGAGGGAGAAGCGGGCCTACATTTCGGCATTCTCGTTCAAAATAGCTTATAACAAAGATATTACCATCTCTTGACACTTATAATCTTAAAGAGACAATGAATTTAAAAGCACCAAAAAAACTTGTAAATATTGGACAATGATCGAATGTCAATGAACGTCAAAACAAACTGGGGAATTTTACCAGTTGATTTGACAACGTCTTGAAGTTTTGCCAACCCGTTAGCTGTAAATTGCCCTGGATGTTGAGGATAAATTGTATTTATGGTTGGTGAATTAATATTTATTCTCATTATCATGAAAATAACTAAAAATGACATCATCGTCTTTTTATCGTAAAAACTCTACTGCTTGTTCCAACACAGATTATAGTCAATATATTACAAATTCGAGAAAAGTTTCACTTGTATGGTGGTTTAATAAAAGCACACAATAATTTTAATCAAGATAAAGGTTAAATTGTTGTCGAAAAATACAAGTCCACCAACTCCCGAAAAATATAAAGCAAAATATCGTGGACTATATGCATCAACCACTATAACAGTTCCATATCCCAAAAGGAAATAAATATAAAATTCAATCTCGGCTAATAAATTCTTTCAGGAAATTTTTGGCACAGCTAGCATTCAACGTGCGACTAAATCTCTATTTCGGTGGTCTCGTGAAACTGAGACACTAATTTGAAAGGACAGCTTCATAAATAATGTCTAGTATCAGTTACAATCTGCTTTCAAGTTTTTCTGTTTTTTTTTTGGTCTATTTCGGATTGTTGCTCGTTTCATTCTGTTGAACGCTCTCCAGCAACGATAACCATAGCTATTATATTAAATAGCGCGGCATTTGGGCTGCGCTAAATTGAAAAAGACGTTTATTTCTAGTAGTTTAAGGGGATACTAACCATCTGTGTAATAGAATTCTTTTTAAGATTAAATCGTTTTTAAAAAACTCGGAGGGAAGTTTGGCACAAACCAGATGTAGAAATTGGCCGTGATTCATTTTTTTAGCAGATTACCATGCTTTAGCCACTAAAGGCGAATTTATTCTAATTATTGATTAATAATAAATAATAATAATAAAATTATTATCATAAGTTTTCGCGCTTGTGTCCATTAGAACCACGCCAGGTTAATCATAGATTTTTTAATAAGTTGACTTCACTCAGTGTCCAAACTTGTTCTACTCTTTCCAAATTACCTTTTTTTCTTTTATCACACCAAGCTGCTTCTGGTATTTCAGAACTATTCTCATTACTTGCATTGTAACTGAAAATCTTTATATCTAGAATGATTTTCTGTACAATACTTCTGCACTCAAGTCTTTTGTTATTTCCACTGTAATGATCCTCGTATGGTTTAGTAGGTCATTCAAGAAATAGCCTAATTAATACTTTTATAATATTGGATAGATCTGTTGATCCACAATAATATAAAAGTATTAGTAAGCATAAATTTATATAGGTTTGCTATTGATGACATAGTTTATTTATCACATTTACAATTATAGAATAAACATATTATTAAAGTGAACTTGATCATGAACATGATCAGCTGGGCTGACCGAAGTTTAAATAATGAATATATTTTAAATAAACATATAATTACTTCAAATCAGTGTTATATTATCAACTATTGCATCCGTATTGTTCTCACCATTTAAAACTGTTGTTTCAGAAGCATAAATGCTTTCTTGTTTGATAATAATTGTGTCGTTGCATCGGATAATTGTTTCAAGTTAGTCCAAGAGCGGTTCTCGTCTTTTAATGACTATTTCCCTCATGTACTCATTTAATTTAATACTATTGTTACGAGCTCAGTAATTCAGAAGCCGGTTCTGTCGTGAACTATTAATTTTGACGAGTGCGAACTTTCTAGAAGATTCCATAACAGAGTAATGCGATGGTTTATTCCCGATTGTTCTGGAGGCTTCGCATACGCAGAAGGTGGTAGATTCAAGAATGGTCTAGAGTTGCGAAACACTATATATACGCGGGTTTTTGAGTGAGTCGAACAGTTTTCAGTAACCAGTGAATCAAAAAACAATTTCAGTATACAGTGAGTGAACAGATAGTGAGTAAGTGAATATAAATAGTGCCATATGTGTTAGACATAAATCAGGACAATTATCATACTGATGTTCGTATTCCAGAACGCCCAATAAGAGTTATTGGTCCCATAAAATCGCTATTGGTTCAATAAAATAGTTTTCCGCATTCAGAAAGGACCCAATAAACTTATTGGTTCAATAGCGCTATTGGCTCCATAAATACGGTCGAATCGTGTCTTTCCGTATTCCCAAACGTTCAATAGGCGTTATTGGTTCCATTAATCGACCCATAAGTTGAATATCGAACAATCTCCCAATAATGACGCTATAGGACCATTAGCGGTAATGTTGGAGTAGATGAAGTTACAGTTCTGATGTTTATTCACGGTACTGTGCTAGAATCAATCGGATAAATTAATTATCAACGGTGAGTAAATTGACAGATGGTTATAATGAACCATTTGATCTTGATCGCTTCTTATTGTAATCATAACCTGAAAAATATGTGCATAAATACTAAAATTTCTGTGTTTGCAAATATTATACCATGCCTGAGTGAGAAACAATATATTTCATATGACCATAATGCTTTGAAATCATCAATGGATATTTATATACAGTTTCAACTTAACTAATATTTCTTTCTTACAGATGGATTATCTTTTATCAAGATTTGCTACCCGCTTATTAGAGGGTTCGTCATCTTCTGAAGATGAGGTTGAACCTAAGGCAAGAAAGTACAAGCGGCCAAATTATTCCACTTAATTAAATGAAGCCGATTTTAAAAGACGCTTTCGAATTTTGAAGCAGTCAGCTAGGCGGATAGTTCATGTTATTGGACGCAAGTTGGAAAAACCTACGAAGAGAAATGGTGTTATCAGCACCACGATGCAAATGCTAATTGCACTACGGTTTTATGCAACAGGGTGTCTTCAATTGGTAACTGGAGACTTCTTTAGTGTGTCCCAGCCAACAGTGTCAAGGATAGTGCTCTTGCTATTGGACAATCACAGAGACATCCTATCACCACTCCTAAGGACCTTAATGTAGCAGCAGAAGATTTTTCCAACATTAAAGGTTTTCCCCGTGTCATAGGTGCAATAGATGGTAAACATGTCAAAATAACTTCACCTGGTGGCGAAAATGGAGAAGTATTTAGGAATCGAAAAGGATATTTTAGTATTAATGTCCAAGTGGTTTGCGATGCAAAATTATACATCTGGAATGTTATTGCAAAATGACCAGGCTCAACACATGATTCCACCATTTTCACTTACTGTCATCTACGTGCACAGTTAGAAGAATTTGGACAGAAATCTATTCTTGGGGATAGTGCATATGCTTATAAAAGGTAACAGTTTAATAAACAGGCATATAGAAAAAATATTACCTACCTAGAATTATACATTTTTTTTTTTAAGAAATACTGTATTTGTATATAAAAAGATACATTCAATACAGTCAATAGTCTTCTGTCCTATTCAATAGTGAGTCGTGTATCAACCCGCAATTAGCTACGTATGTCCATATATACTGAAAAAGCTGGACCATCTGAACTAAGTTTCTCTCACAATCAGACTTATTTTTTGAATAAGTAAAGTGCAGCGTTACTTCATTTTTTAGGTTTTTGTTAACTCCGTTGTTGAAACCAACCACACCAGCAGAACAGAAATACAACAAGGCACATTGCTCTACCCGAAACACAATAGAAAGGTGTTTCGGCATTTTCAAAAGAAGATTTCTATGTCTATCTGTAGGGATGGCCATCAATATGGAAACAGCATTAACTGTTATTACTGCCACTGCTGTTCTCCTCAGTATCTGCCTAGGTGAAAGTGATTTTTTTGTAGACGAAGAAGAAGAAGTTGAACAAGATCCAAATGATGGTGACGAAGAAAATACTCCAGATAGGAATAATGTTGATACTGCAGTGAGAACTTCTTGAATAAACACTTTACTTAGCGAATAAAGTATTCTATAAAATATAATGCACTCTGATTTTTTTCTTTATCAAAAATCTATTATCCTGAGATAGCTGCTATTTAATCTCAATTAAGAAATTTATTTTATCAATGATTCCTGGAGATTGTGATTTAGTCAGGAAATATTAATAAAAAATAATTTTTTTCATTTTCTATGACACTCTCGTGTCTGTTCACAATGGCATATAACTCAGCCTTTTCGTCTTCCGTGTAATTACGGGAACGCTTCATCTTGGGTTTTTTATTCCATTGGACAATTCATTTAACAAACTGAACCAGGCAACAATCGAATGAAAATGACAAAATGAATTATTAGTTTGAGGTTATTGCATATCGTTAAAAGCGCAAGCGCAATGGTTAAATTCCATTGTTACTAATCGAAGATATTGAAATTTCCCTAGATTCTATGAAGTCCCTAGATATTGATTCTATAAATCGACCAATAGTTATCGATTCCATAAATGAGCAATGGGAATACCATTAACTGTTATGGAACCAATAAATTTTATCGAACCAATAGTTATAAACAGACTTATGGATGCTTCGGGAATACGGGCATGAGTGTAGTTGAATTAGTAGACATTGAGTAGTGTGTATATAAATTAAGTTTATTATAGTGTGCGAGTGTTTCTTCAATAAACCAATAGTAATTAGCCATAATGAGCGTATAATTTTATTCCACGGTAAAAGCTGTTTAAATAAATAAGGAAAACATTACACTGTAATCCACTTTTCACTTCATTTTTGGTAAAAATCAGCTCTTGGTTCTAAATGAGTTGAGACTTTCTTGCTCAAGTGGGAGTCTGAGTTCATCTGATTAAACACAACCGATTAGAACAATATACTGAGAACAGATTCCATGGGCTATGGATGAATTGCAAGAAGGAACCCATTTTTGCCAACAAAACTTGGACGGAACAATACTGAGCGATATTTGACTAAAGATTGTGGTTGCTGGACTGCTGCTAGCCGAAGCTAGGAGTCACTTTTCTACTTTTGTGTGAAAGGAATTGTTCCATACAGAATATTCTATTTTGTCGTGAACACATCGAGTCAGTAACCGAATGTTTTTTAGTGACACTATGATAGGGTTGTGTGAGCATTAAGAAATAATGGGAGTGTTTCAGGATATTGTTCGCAGTATTTATCAATCCTTTCCTTGTTTTCGATAATTGTTTTTTGCGGAAAAAATAACGCTCAATCAGCTAATTATATTCCTTTTTTTCACTTCTATTATTTGTCTGATCAATATTTATTCTAACAATGAGGATTTAAATAGCATTTCATTTTAATCTATCCACCCCACATAATTCTGAAGGCGTCACTATTATAAAAAATGAAAAGCCACGTCAAAAATCATATGAAGGGGGACGTCTTTTTATTCATATTTAGACGTTATAATTTCAACTCCCACCCCCTAGGGTCACCCCTCCCAATTTTTGAAAAGGAGCACCCTATAGGTGCATTATTGCATTGTTGGGTTCTCCTATACAAGAGGATTAAAATGTATGATACATGAGTGGAAAGTCAATCAGTTTGGAGTTGCAAATAATTCCAAAGTTATCAAACTATCCTCATAGCTTGGAAAATTTGTGGAGAATTTTGATGGGGTCAATACTGATTGTTGATGTTTGATTATTTTGTATTGAATTTTAAAAGAAAAATTCAAGTTATTTTGTCTTAATAGCTTTGTTATGATGATTATTTGACTATTTCCACTTGTGAATGATACGAAAAAAAAGGGAAAACTTGTTATTCCTGAGAAAAATGGAATTGCATACATTTTCATCAACCGCAACACATACATTAAGCCAAAAAACGAGAGAAATAAGCTTTTAGAAGGTGTTTTATACTGTCGCCGTGCATTATGGAATAAAATATGGCAGTGGTAAAACTTCTGGCTCGGCAATATATTTAGGAAAAATCAAAGTTTTTCTCGTGTAGCGTATGAGGTGCGGGCCGAGAAACATTCGTGTAATATCTTAAATTGCTTTCAAGAAACTTTGCACGACAGGGAATTCTAAGGAACTTGAAGTTTAACAAAAAAATATTACAGGTGTGTTTTAGATCTTTTTATCGTAACATTTGTTATTTAGGAAAAGGCAGAAGTAAAATAGAACAACTGAATGCATTTCGCCTGTTATGAATTTCTGTAATTCTGTAAAATTGAGTTGATTGATAAGAGAGTTGCTTCTTATATTTCTGAGATGCAAAAATTATTTCTCTTTGAACGATGAACATTGTTGCAAAATCTGGGTTATGGTAGGATGAAATCAAACAATTTGAGCTGCTGGCTGGTCTGTCAAATAAGTGGTTGTTTCTGTCGATGTATAAGAGCTTGGATATTTTTTTCAAAGACGTGTTCAAATTTTACCGATTGGCTATTTCTTAAGGTTCGTTTTCAAGTGGAATAAGATTTTCACTTTTTATGTTATTACTTTAAACGCAACGGCTGATGTTGTAGCGAGGATGTCACATAAAAACACGTGAATAATCTTTTCATAAGACCTTGAATCGTATTTATGTGGTTACTGGAATTGAAATCATAGCTGAACATGGAAATCGCGTTGTCAAGGGCAAGTATCAAGTGAGTAGATTTTAGATGTGGTCTTGACTAATTGTTGTATAAGTTTCAACTATGTTTTGAGTTGCAGTAAGCATCATTATCGAGAATTTTCCGGAAGAATTTCTTCTTAAGGACTTAATTACAAATGTGAATTAAACTTGATACTCAGAAGCCAAGTTCCAAATAATACAAAAGTCCTTCCTACGAAAATTACAAATATAAATAGTACAAATGAATGAACCCTCCAATTGTTATGATTGTAGTGAAATAGAAATCCTAAAACCTCCAGAGGACATGGAACCCTTCAACATTTCTACATTAAAACAGATGCAATTAAATTGAAATCGAGCCTCATTCATTCACTACATTGGGATGGATTCAAGGAAGGGGAAATTTTTATAAATTAAGAATATTGGGTTAGGTTAGGTAAGGCTTCAATAGAAAACCTCATAAATCATTTAATTTTTGAAGAACTGGCGGATGAAAATAATATTATGAATAATATTGTGGATTCCACCTCTAATTGGAAGTCAGGAAGATTTAGAAATATTAGTATTAGAAGCAGAAAGTCCTATAATAAATATGAATTAATTCGAGGAAGTAATTCCAAGACTTTTATGAACATTTTAGAATGTCAAAAAATGTTATGGAAGAAGAATTGTTTTCAAAGAGGATAAAATATAATATCTCTTCTTTCAAAAATTTTCATTCCGTTATTATTCTGTTGAAGAATTAAAATTATATTTTTCATAATAATAATACCATTAGGTATGAAAAACATGATAGAAATTGCTGATTCAAAATTATGAAATACATATTAGATATTTATGAATTATAGTATATTAAGTATCAAGAACGGTAAGGGTTGTTTACCGGTCGACAGCAATGTTTGGAGGCTGAGCGTAGCGAAGCCTCCAATTTTGCTGTAGACCGGTATAATCCTTAACGTTCGAGATGCTTATACCATTTTTTGCGCGATCGTATTAAATTTCGATTAAAATAATTTAAATTTCTTCGAAATGAACGAAATGTCAAAAGTGACATTTATATTTCTCGATCAGTTTAAAATATAATTTGCATTTTGGTGAAATTGTTTTTATGCTGTTTATTACTTTTTATATTCTTCTGTTCGATCCTGTTCATTAAAAAATATTAATCTTCTTATTTTTTTGTTTCTTTTGTGCAATGAATGAAGTAATATATTATTAAGGACCACTTAAATGTATGTAGGGCTAGGACGTAGTTTACTCACCGACGTCTGAACGGTAAGTAAATCACTTACCGACGTGTTTGACTTAGAAAGCAGTAAACACAACCTACCGACCTGAAAACCGATGCTGTAAATAAACAAAAAAGATCGATCGCGCAAAAAATTATGAAAAACATAATAGGAAGTCTATTTCCATTATGTATTGAGGTTGCCCATACTGTCGTCCTAAGCAAGAAGGCAGTATCTCCAGTTTTCATAATTTTCGAATTTTCTCTTTCTATAGGCTCCTCATATGATTATAAGTATACCTTACAGTAACTTAACTTGTTATTAGGTTATACTACCAAAAATGGAGATACTGCTTTTCAATCTAGCTACATGCCCCACCACATTTCTTATTTTTTGGGTGTAAACTAAGCAAAAACCTATTGGCTCCTGTCAGTTTGCTGTGATAAGTCCCTCTGCATATATGCGTTAATTCTCATCAATTATAGAAACATTAGGTACTGAAGTTCGTCAATTTAGAGCCATTTATTTGCTTCGCATAGTTTCAAAAGGCCTGTTTCCATATTTAGACATGCCTTGATTTCTCATTGGCCCTGACAACTGTGCGCAGTACAATACATATATTGGTCGCGTTCATCACAACGTAGCGCTACCGAAGCGATCATCGATTTCCTGCTGAACGAGTGTTTTGTTAACTGATCAGATTGAGCGCTGTGGTATCAGTCGCCATTTTTTCAATCAGAATTGAAATACGCTACACGCTACCAATTGATGATGCATTAACTGTCATTTATGACATATGTTTGAAACATATTATAAACATCTTTGTTTGGAAATATTTTAGTTTGTATTTTAGTAAAAATGAGTGAATAGCTGGAGGTGACTTATTATTTCAACAATAAATTGTATAATTTGTGAAGAAATTCAACTCTTCATAGTATGCTCCAAAGTGGGGAGTTCAATTTATTATAATTAAATCTCATTTTTTAATGGTTAGAAGTAATACCTATTTCATAATTGTCGTATATATCAAATAAAATTGAGTTGTTGTTGTTGTATTCATTGGCATTTGACATATTATGTCCATGAATCTATTAGCACGTTCAGCAGAATTACGAACTGATGGATCACTCTAAAAATCGCTACCTGATCAACTTTGTTGGGATGAACGAGACCAAAGAATTAAAATACGCTACACGCTACCAATTGATGATGCATTAACAGTCATTTAGGTCATATGATAAAAACATGATATAAATATTTTTGCTTGGAGATATTTTGGTTTGTATTTTAGTGAAAATGAATGAACAGCTGGAGGTGACTTATACTTTTTTCTCTTATTTTTTGGGGAATCAAACCACAATATTGTTTTAATAATAAGTTGTATAGTGTGTCAGGAAGTTCAACTCTTTATAGTATGCTCCCATTTCAATGGTTATTGCTGATACGGGGTTCCCGATCACGTCCTTCTTCCCTAACTTCATGCTATTCTATGGGTTGAAGAAGGTCTACAGCGGGGCCTACTGTTAGACCTACATCTAGAGCGTCTTCTTCAGCAATTACAATAGCTGCTTGAATGGGATCCATTTTTAAAGAAACAAAAGCTTATTAACCGACCAGGCTTATTTTTCGTTGTTGATGAACACGGATTACTAAGCTCACAAAACACTGCTAATAACTATTAGAGTAAATTAAAATCGTAAGTAAATAAATGAATAATTGTCGTATATATCAATTAAAATTGAGTTGTTGTTGTTGTAATCATTGACATTTGACATATATATATATATATATATATATATATATATATATATATATATATCGATGGTTTTATTAGCACGTTCAGCAGAATCACGAACTGAGGGATCACTCTATAAATCGCTACCTGATCAACTTTGTTGGGATGAACGCGACCATTATTAGTTTTCAATTACTCCTAAAAGTCTAAACACCACCTTATCGTGTAATTGAGATTTCTTAAAATGCTCATGCTAGTTTGCAAACAAGGTATAGTTAATTGAACGTCACCAAATAACATGACAAAGTCGCCCAACTTTTACGTCATAATAATACGTTCTAAGTCATAAGAGTTCGTTTAATTTATCAAATCGTTTATGAATTACAATAACGCAAAAAAATTATTGAGAAAATGACGCTTCTTTAGTTAAGCGCCCAAATAAGCTTCGTTAAAACTATCAATATTTATTTTTTATCTACTTTTCACGCACTTAAAACAACGAAATGGTGACACCTTGTATATCATATTAAGCAATTAACTACTTCATCATTAAACAACAAGTTCACGGAGTGCTCGTTTAAGACGAAGGAAGCACCCTCATACTGCAAGTTGTCTGTCTGTAACTGCAGAAAGCATAAATATGTTCCTGCTATTCCTCTATTCATACAAATTCATCCGTCTGTGATATCAACAATGCAAATGGCGGAGTGGTTCTACGTCAACCGGAAAACACACAACACGTGAATGGGGGATGCACTAAACAGAGGAGCCATTTGTAATTTAAAAGGGGACACGGATAAGGAATGCTTTGAAGTAGACGGTAATGTGTATTCGTAAGGTATTATTTTAAATTTTATATAACAAGTAAGGTTATCTAATCTAAGTAACAAATAGCATTGAGTTGTACCTCTATACAGGGTGTAAGAAAAAGATAGGTCACAACTTGAATCACAAATTCGAGGGGTAAAAATAACTAGATATAACGTAACTTGCCTTAGTCCAAATGTTCATACAAAAAAGTTACATCCCTTTGAAATTATAATATACAAATTTATTTTTTGACATAATTACAATCAAAAGTTGTTTTCATAATGATAAGAACACTTTTCAACAGAAAAATTCGTTTCAATACAACGATTATTTTTGAAACTATTTTGCCACCTAGTAGTTAGGGAGGCGGATAGGGGATTTTTCGGGAAAACTCGAGCGTGGCAGTTGAAGATATGAGAGATACCTTAGACCTAATAAAACAACTTTGGAAAGTATTAGCTCTATTTGTAGTGGCGCGCGCCTAGGATAGACGATCAGATTAGTAAAAAAAATCGAAATACTCGAGCGCGTCAGATTGAGATATTGGGGGTTGATTTTAGTGTCTTAAGACTAAATTTAACTAATCTGACGATAAGTCCTTGACGCCGCCGAGTTATAGGGTCGCGAACTTGTAAAAAAAACCTTAATCCGGCATTCTCGAGCACGAGTTTCTGCCGGTTTCCGCATGACCGGAAGTATGGAGGAGCCATTTCGTCTTCAGAAAAACGCCTTGCGACATATAAGTCGCGAACGATTTATTTTACAAAAAAAAAGTGAAAAAAAAGGTAATTTTTTTTTACACAAAAAAGGTCAATCTACATTTTTGTCAAAAGTTAAGACTTTTGGACTTAAAGCATCATGAAAACTCAAACTCCCGGTTTTTTGAGTATATCTCGCAAACGGAGGGTGTTCAAAAAATTTATATGAAACAGCGATAATTAAAATATGTAACTTCTATTATATCTCAAAAAATGTTTTCCCTAAAGCTTCTCGACAATGTTCGTGGACTCGGGAAAAGTTACGCGTATCTGTATACAATAGTTATTTGTTTAACTAGGCAGCAAAGTAGTAGATTGACTGCTGAGGCTGAATTCATAGCCGAGGGTAGCGAGGCTAGGAATTCAGCTAAGGCAGTCAATCTACTTTGCTGCCGAGTTGAACATATAATTTTTTCTCCGATTGTTCATAATGATATAGGAGGATATTGTATTTGCAAATTATCTGAGGAAAGAAAAGGTGGCCTATTCGTTCAAAATTGTAGTAATTTTACCATCAATGTTAGTAACAACTAAACATATGTTTTTAAATACTTGTTAAAACTGTTATGTAATAATTGCTAATAAATGTTTACGTCAAATGTTTTATTCCAATTGAGTATAATCACTTTGCTGCCTAGGCAGGAAAAGTAATACTTTGCTGATTGATATGTGTCAGCAAAATTAATATTTGCTGCCAATCGGAGAAAAAAGTATTATTAACATGTACAGTTTTATTTATTTATATTATTCAATAGCCTGTTGATCCTCAAATTGTTTTTTGGACGTACCGTAAGCAAAACGAAGTGACGAATTGAAGCAAAGGAAAAGAATGTGCCATTAACATGTAATGTTACAGGCACTCAGCCACAATAGGAAAGTTGCAATGAAGAAGAAGATGAATTGTATTGAGCAAAAATGTGAAGGTCAGACATAACAATACAATAATTATAATACAATTTTTATATCATTTCATTTCTTATACAATAAAAAATACAATTTGTACTACATTTCATCTACATTTACGTTGGTTGTATCTATCGCTTTATTGTCATTCTTGAATTCCCTGTTTTATCCGGTAGAAAGGAAGGGAAAAAAAGAAATAAAAAATCCTTTTCGGTCAGATTAAAAGATCCTACCAACATTTTTGTCAGATTAAGAAAATATGCTTTCAGGATACCGAGATAAACTTCCTCTATGAAAATCTGACGCGCTCGAGTATTTCAAAAGGACTTTATTTATGCAATTTCGAAACAATTTTTGAAAAATGTTTGAAAAAAATCAATTTCCATTAGGTAACATTGAAACCTGTTTTTTTTTTGTTTGTACATTCTTGATAAGGCTCTAGCCACCGACCAGAGATGCAGTACAGGAATGGATGTGGGAGGAAATGGAGAGAAGGTAGAAGGATTATGAGGGCGCACTAAAAAGAGGAATTGGGAGAAGGAGAGATTGGATGGACCGGAAATTCGGGGAGATCAACTACTTCTTGAGACAGGTGCTCACTGGACATGGGTCGTGAGTTAGGATTCCTCCGCAAGATTGGGAGAATAGAGACTGGAATGCGAGAGATGTGAAGTGGAGGATAATGTGGGACATGTGCTCAGATTCAGGAAGAACGAGAAACTGCTGAAGAAGTTGGAGAAGAATTTGGGGGGCAGTGTATTGGAAGAACACGGTGGGGATAATGTTGACGGGGAGGAGGAATGGATGGAAGTAAGAGGCTTAGTGGAGAGCATGATTAGGCGGGAAAAGGAGGTAGGAGTGATAAAAGGGAGAAGGTGACGTAGAGTGTGTGAGCTGAGTGGCATACAAAGGCAAACTTGTTGAGGATAACCCTAACAGCTGCACTAGAAGTCTTGCTGAACTACACACAACGCTAATCCAGATTAATCTATAATATATTGACCAGCACCTATTGGTAGATTGTACGGTAAGGTGTCAAAGCTGTTGAAGCTTACTGCTCAGGCTGTCAAGGTGACGCTACCCGTACAATTAATTCGTTCTAGGAAGCGCCACGGGTCAGATGCCTAGATAGAAGTGGGTTATCTATGTTTGAGATAACGAGAATAGGAAAAAGTATATTAAAAAATTAGGTTGGCAGTGTTGTTATTTAAATTGAAGCAGTGTTAATTTGCATTATAAATATAAATTAAAGGAACGTTATAGTATCCAATTTAAAAAGTTGTCGGTGCAAAGCGTACACATTTCAGCGGATTACACTCTGTCATCTCCTCTAGAAGAAAATCCTTATTTATACTGGGATTATTCTGCACAGACTTCTTGTTAGACAAATGTGCAGGATTGAATTTAGAACATGACTCACTTTTATTTTGTTGAATTTTTTTAGTCATTTGTTTGTTTGTAATACATACTTTTTCATAGGAAATTTCCAAGGGTAAAATTAGTGGTGGCATTGACGGGATACTGTCCATCCGACTAAACTCATCATCACTTATCATAAAAAAAGGATGGAGATAAAATATTTTTATTTTGAGAACAAAAATGATTTACTGTATAATTATAGTTCATTTAAAATCTGTCAATACCACACAGAAATTGGATAATTTATAATTGTATTACCAAAAATAAAATATTATGGTAGTCCCCCTAGGAAAATTTCCTAGCTACATCAATGTAAGTCATATGATTATTTTATTAGTGTATTGTAAAATAGCTTAAAAGAAAAAATATTGCTTATCAAATTTTTTTAAATGATGATTAATAATATACCTGGAATGTTTTTCTTAGAAATACTTACTTCCAAGACCGCCTTCGGGGTGTGCTTTAAACATTATACACGATGTTTCAAAATTAATGATTGCATGGATGAGAATAATGGAATTTCTGTGCATTCCCAGACTGAGCACCGACATTTTTCAACATTCATGTTACATTATAAGGGGTGATTATTTTTGTTAATGATTTTCGGAAATTTAACCACAATCTTTTTCTATATTTTTCAATTGAACGTTTCGGTAGCATTCCAGCTACTTTTATCAAGAACAATTTTTTTCCAATTCTGGGGACCTATTCTCAGCTGCTGAATGTTGAGATACGCATACGTAATGTTTATAAATGCGAAGGTTCCTATTTTTGAACATTCGCAATTGGTTCGCATGCGTATGTATCATTCGAAATTGCAGCGAGCGGGATATTTTAAGTGAATCACATATACGAATGCGTATTTGCCATACATTACCTCGCTTTTGTATATGTTTTAAACTGTATGGTGTATTAATTGACATTAATATGTTAATGGGTGTATTACAATTTATTCGTGATTTTGAGTTCGAGTTAGTTTTGTAAGACTTTTCGTCATTAAATAAATGGCTGCACAGTTTGTTCACTTGCTTTTAATCCAAGCATCAGAAAATGCTGAAGAGAGAGCACCCCGAATTTATGGAAGACGGCGAAATCTCAAAATACCTATAGCAGTTAGCAAGATGCCTTTATATTTACCTTTATTAATATCCATTATTCTTGGAACCCCAAAACACTTCTAGCAGTAAACATAAAACGAGCGTAGAATTGGGTAGAATCCGAAAATTTTAAATAGGCTTGTTCTCATAAGCATCACAGACAGTCTTTGACAATCCGGATTCGGCGCAAAGACCCAAAAGCGTTCTCGTTAGAACGATTTGCGTGTATTTGCGTCTTTGCGCCGAATCCGGATTGTCAAAGACTGTCTGTGATGCTTATGAGAACAAGCCCAATATTGTACGTCAGGGGATTTGATAAACATCAGCTGAGCCACAGCATGTGCTAATGCTGTATTGCCATGTTTACGCGAGTGTGTTTAGCTAACCGTTCGTAAACACTTGCGAACCACGTATGCGAATAGGAGAGAATACAATATTCATTACGAATGCGCATATAGCCATTCGTAAATTGTTATATGCGAATGCAAATTTGCATATGCTGAGAATAGGTCCCCAGGTCCCTATCTGACACTAATGAAAAAATTCGACAACTAAAGATATGAAAGAGAATAATATTTTGAAGTTCAAAACTGCAAAATATCTGTCAAAAATTTTAAGGGTTATTCAGGGTAGATCATATTCTTGAAATATAATATTTTTTTGAATACGACTCTAGATCAAGTTACTTGTGGCCCTCGTGCCTTTTATCGGTAAAAATTAATAAAAATTACGTGAAACCATAGGGCGAAATATCAAAAAAAGACAAATGAATTTAACATCAAATTAATGCATAATAAATTAAAATTAATAGAATAGTTTTACGCAAAATTATTGAGAATAAAAGGCATCCCACTATGATGTACATACCTACTTCTTGATTTTTATATTATTGGAAATCAACGGAACTCCACTTGGAGCGGAGCGGAGGTAGCAGCTGACGTTTGAGCTGGCATTTCTTCTATATTCATATGAACATAGTAATTTTGTAGAATTTGATTAGCAAATTGCACTTTATGTCGTATTTATAACCTACTTTTATGGAAGCAATGTTGGTTATATGAAAAAGCCAATCGTGAAAAAAATAGCGTAAGATATACGGGCCGGAAGTTCCTTAACAGCTTTTCGGTTTAGTATGCTTCATATCCGGCTTTATATCTTAATATACCATTTTGTATGACATTCTAACAATATTATAGTCTACTAGGAAAGGGATCCAGTAAAGTGCACGGCATCTAGCTTTTTGGGTTATTACGGAAATGATAGTAAAACGCGTTTGGAACTACTTTTTTGTAATAAGATTATTTTCCTTCCAAAATATGTCTAAATCATTTTCGTGATTTTGTGTAACTAACAAAAAACACAAATGGAACAAACTATCGACAGTTTTGTAGTTTTCATTTAATATATGTGAAATTTTCTACATTTAAGCTTTTTTTACTACAGTTATTTTCTGTTAATTCATGTATTCCATGAACAATCTGACAACGCTGCAAATGTTCACGCGATTTTATTTGCCTTTTGCTTTAAGTAATATTCTATTTTACGAGAGTTGTATTATTAAGTGTTGCATATAACAACATAGTTGTTGTCTGCCAACAAATATCAAATGTCAAAATTAACTGTCATGTTTAGGTTACCTGAAGCCAAAGTTTCAGACGTACCTCGTGATTATACAGAAAAATCTCAGCATCGTATTGTCATGGAACAGCTTAACAATATCACTATAATATTATAAACAACGTCAGTTTTTTGTATTCGCGTTTTGTTTATTCGTATTCGTATTCGTATTTACGTTCTTATTCGTGTATCACGCTCTGAGTTTTTGCGACCTAATTTATTTCTGAAAACTTTAAAAATGGATAAAGCCGAAAAAAAAACTTGGTATTCCAAGTTCCACAGTGTAAATCAGCGTCTATTAAAACTCCAGACAAAATGTTTCCTTTCAAAAATCTTAAAATATCCTCGGAAATATCGAATATGTATGTCCACTTTTCAGTTTACGTTGACTCTTAAAAATAAAAAAAAGCACTTACAAACACGTAATGGTCTCAAACAAACATATAATAGTATATTACATAACAAGAGTAGTAAGTTGCTTATTACATGCGAATAGAAAAGTGGCGCACGAGCCGCGTAGCGGCGAGTGTTGTAATTCTATAAGCATGTAATAAGCTTACAACTCTAGTTGTGTACTATACTTTTTCTACGAACAACTCCATTAATAAAAATAAAACGCATGAATAACATGTACATTGACACTAACAGCTAGTGACAGCGAGTTTTATTAATTATTAAACGTCAAAACAACCTCTACTAACTCGTTTCCATGGTTACTCGAAACCATTGACTGACAAGGCTTTGGTGATAAATTGTTGTTTTTCTAGAACTGAAGCGTAATTTTTTTTATTACGTGCTAGTCATTACGTGTCAGTATCCGTAATGATCCATTTACTTAGTAACCAAATAGTAGGTAATATGGAATTTACTAGTGTGAGAGTAGAAAAATGATATTTTCACGTCGATGAAGCAATTAATAGTTAATTAAAATACAATATAAACACAAAACTACACAGAAGCCAATGCAATACTGGCCATATTGACAAAAGTAAACAAATTGTATGACATCACACGTATCATGGGTAGCGTTCGGAAATGCTCGGGTGGTGGTCGGAAAGTGCATTGAAATTTGAATTTCATTTTAAAATTTGGAAGTAATTTCCAATGGAAACTGGTTTATTCCCTATTATTAGTTATTTTTGATATCAACTTTACTATTACAAATTAATATCTAAGCAAAATATGAAATATGCGTGTACTCTTATTGAAGAAAAAACGAATTATGCGTTCACAACATAACATCTCAACTGTCAGAATTATACATCACAGAGTTCACAAACGCACCACGAGAAGCATGTACCCCTTCGTCTGACTAACAAGTACACTGTCTGTTTTCGCTCCATAGATTATGAACGTACTACTATGGAGTTCAACTTCCAACTTTAAGA